>QLPD01008330.1:0-37336 GCA_003314085.1 Hymenopellis raphanipes
GCACTGCCGGCAAGTGCCGCAGAGTGCTCGGCGCTACTTTCTCTTGTTCAGCGCTGCACACAAGGCGACGCGGGGCTGTTTGAGTCATGAAAATGTACTGTAGTGACTCTGTTGCACCATTGGGACTGTTCTACTGTGGAAATTTGAGTACCATGAGAAGATAATGGTGAATTCACCTGTACCACCTTCCGGTAAGCCATTGTCGGTATCTGTTGTGATGCCATGTGTGAGGACTAGTTTAGTGGAAGTAAGACATGTTATAAGAGTGTCTGAGAACCCCAAACTTCCCCGATAAAGCGAAAATCTGTATAGAGACCTGTCACTATAATGAATATCGATTTCAGCATAATTCCATATCCCAGGTGTGAGGCGAAGGGCACAAATGCTTTTAATCTCATAAGATGTCTTCTGGGTACCATCCCAGTCCATCGACAACAATTCAAAGTGAATGTTTATGCACCATTTGTTCTAACACTAGTTAGCAGCATAGTCTCTCTATATTTCACTCCGGAGGTCAACGGCGGACATGTTGGTAGTCTGACAAGATGTAATACTTCACTATAATACATTTTCACGACTCAAACAGCCCCGCGGCGCCTTGTGTGCAGCGCTGAACAAGAGAAAGTAGCGCCGAGCACTCTACGGCACTTGCCGGCAGTGCACAGCCACTGGCAGCGGCAGTGGCAGAACTGCCGCTGCCGGTATCCAAACAGGCTCTAAGGAGTCTAGCCGGTGAACGCGCGACGAAGCTTCCTCCAAGGCACGTGGCAGGATTCTCTGGCGTTATTTGTGTGACAGACACGTTTCCTTCAAACCACCATGATTCAGTACGGGGACCTTTCCGAGTTCGTTTCTGTCGTTGAAAGGTTCTGGTTCTCGGCAAAGGACTTTTTGGAGGACCGTGGCTACAAACTGCATCCAAAATTCAATCTTTCCTGGCAGCCAGCGAATGATCGGGAGTACTACGAAGCCTTGACTTGCGTTATGCCGGTAAAGTACCTTGTAGTATAGTTCCGTCAACATTTTCTCAATGTTCTTTGTTGCTTGCAGCGTTCCACTCTAACACACGCCGTTCGCGTGAGCGATGACACGCGAGTTATTCTGAAAAAGGTAACCTCGTCTGAAGCTGAAATCGCAAACTATTTTTCATCGTTGCGTGACGACCCACGCAATCATTGTATTGCCGTACTCGAGACGCTGGACTATGAAGGACAGTTGATACTCGTTATGCCAGTTCTACGTCCCTGTCACGATCCGCCTTTTGATACTGTTGGAGAGGTCATGGACTGCTTTCGACAGATATTCGAGGTCAGCTTCCGCCTCTCAATCAGTAAGGATCGTGCCGACACATGTTTCAGGGCATTCAGTTCATGCATGAGCATTTCGTGGCTCATGGGTAACGTTGCCGCCTTTCTTGAACTGGCAGGCCGCTCAAGGCATTCCCTAGAGATCCTATACTAGCGAATTTCATGATGAATGGCGACACGATGTATCCGCAAGGCTTTCACCCAGCATGTCCATCGTCACGCCTAGACGGGAAGTCTACATATGTCCGGGCCCGCCTTACCCGCGCACAATGCTGGCCGCGATATCACATAGTGGACTTTGGTCGCTCTGTGCGATGTGACCCGCGGCATGGCATCGCACACGATGTGTCGATTGATGAAAATCGAACGCCCGGTCAAAATCCATTCCCGAACGATATACATTATCTAGGCCAGTTTATGAAGAAGTACTTTCTTGATGTAAGTCTGCTTCACGGCAAAATATTCTGACTCTTCGTTGACCAAGGTTGGTGAATAGAATCGCACATTCACGCGCCGTCATCTGGTCTTTCTGCGACCACTGGTCGAAGACATGCTGCATGAGATTCCATCGAAGCGTCCCACCATTGACGACGTCGTCCGCCGCTTCGCCGAGATCGAGAAGAGCCGATCGTCGTTCAGGCTACGTGCCATGGTCGAGCCTGGCGGGGACCATTGGCAGAAAGATCCCCCGTTTATCCTTCGACATCATTATCTAAAAGCGAAGCATCTTCTGATGATAGTACCCCCCGTTCCCAAGAGGCCAAAATCAGAAAAAATGGTGGCAATAATCCGGGAGGGCATGAAGGATTTTTATACTCTCTCCAGATACAATAACGAAGACGATGGAGAAGAATCGGAGCGGAAGAAGAGACTAATAGGTTATCGGTACCACTATGACCTGGGCACAGCGAGGTATCACTCAGTTGTTCAGTTCTACGAGTGGGTCAAAAGCTTTGTATGAATGTGTGCGGCTGCATCTTAGTACTTACACAAAAACCCGATGAAGTTGACGCGTTGGAGCGCGAGATATAGATATATGACTTTTTGGTGTGGGTTGGCGGAAGCGATGAGGATAAACGCGCTCAAGAGTGCAGACGACTAAGAGTGTCCGCGGATTCCTTTTGTGGCCAAATTGTGTGGGACCGAGTCACAATTGGGAGAAAACATAGGACTAGAATAACGGTGAAAATCCGTGATAATAAACGCATACTCACTTACATGCCCTCCGGATTCGTCGTCCCCAGAACAACCAAGCACGGATATCATACGCTCAGGCGACGAGGTTGAGGACAATGTTAAAATGGGACCGTGGGAGCATGGCACATAACAGGCAAGCGATGCCCGCGGCTTGTCGTCCCTTTCTCCTCCGCGCCAATATCATTGTCAAAAACAACGAAGCTCTAGTCCTCTCTGATTCAGGGAGTACGCATACTCGGATATACCACGTCCCATGGTAGACCCGAACTCGCTCCTCATAATGATCAAATCCTTCGGTACATATTTTACTCTGTTCTTTGGAGATTGGAGATCGCGTTTGCTTTCAAGATACCCGGACATCCTTGGAGACAGCTCAAATCTATCTTTGGCCACACAATGCGAGGATACTCACATCACTTCTTGTTCCAAGGCTTCGTTGGCAAGTTTCCATCATTTGTCCTTGACACTGCACCCCGACCAACGTTCTCTTATGACAGTTCCCGGTATTTAATCGAATACATGAATTCCACCCCGCGCTTGATGATCATTCGTAGCTTGTAGCCATGCTGCTATCACGCGTTGATGAGCTTATTTTACTTAAAGCCGTTTGATGCGTAGAAGTTGTAGCCAGCGCAATGTCTGCCCCGCTCACAAGCGAGATGTCTCCCCCATTCTCCAGCGGACTGTCCCCACCACACGATACTCTTGGCGCATTTCTTATTGGGTTCATGATATCGACGCCGTACGTGACCGTCTAGACTAGTAGTTTTCAATTCGACTGACGCCGTCGGAAAGGATATACGGAATCACTTGTTTACAGGCGACGCAGTATTTTACGACGTACACACAGGACCCCACGTTGTTGAAGAGTGCGGTCCGTCCGTGCTCGTCTGTCCTTTGACGGCGTACTGACACCGTCTCCTAGGTTGCGTTCGTTTGGTAAGTTGGGCGTGCGTACAGGACTCCAGCTGTTGAATGTTAGACCTAACAGGCTCATGGAAACTTTCGATCAATGCATTAGTAGTCATGCCGTGTACTACTACCTTATTCTTCACGCTGGTGATCCTCTCGCTGCTACCCAACTAGTCTGGTGCGTACATAACGTGGCGTTAGACCTCACTCAGCTGCTTAGTCGTCTTCAGGAGCCTCTTGGTGCGTCCTCCACTCTTGAAAGGAGAAGGTTCCGATGTGAGCGATACTTTCTCAGGTCCCCGCCTTCACGAATGTAAGAATTTGTGCTGGGAATCCGTTTTCCTTCGGCTCATACGTGACGTCGTGTAGGGATTGGCTGGAATGGTGATACAATTGCAAGTATATCCTCCCCGTGTACCTTGGCCAGCGTACTCATTCCGGTATAGCTTTTTCGCGAAGCGTGTATACATCAGTGCGTTATCAAGTCACACTTGTTCTCAACACTAATGTTTGAATTTAAGTGAGCAACAACAACCGCCTTCTGGTGGCTATCATTGTTCGTCTTCGTACTTTATCTGTAGATCGTGACTGATGCAATCTTTCTTAGAGCACTTTAGCCGTGTCTCAATTTGGTGCGCCCGGTTGAACTGTTTCGTCTAATCTTGTCTGACAGATTTTAGCGCTGGCGACTGGTATGATTGCTTCGGAGGAAGCTTGAGCTTGACTGATACCGTTCCTTCTTTCCCTCCAGCTGTATCAATCATTGGGTAAGGATGCATAAAGTCCGGCTAAAAGGTTACTGATACCTGGCAGACTACGGCATTCAAGTGTTATGACTCTCCCGTCTTACTTCGATGTGCGTTCCGTCTCTCCTCCTCGTGTATCCCCTTATGCATAGCTCAGGCACTAACTGCTGCAACATTCGCGACGGTTGCTGCAGTTGACATCGTGATCACGAGCAGCCTTTGCTACTTCCTTCACATCCGAAAGTCTGGGCACGCTAGGTCCGTATGCTTTGTCGGTTTGCTTATTCTCCGGTTGACCAAGCGGTCGTGTCCAGGACCAATAGCGTAGTGAACAAGATCATCTTGGTCACAATCAACAATGGTCTACTTACATGGTAGGTTTCTTTTCGATGTTATCGCTCATGGATGTCGACGTTATGCCTTGCAATTGCAGTTTTATCGCACTTGCCGCTTTTATTGTGAAACTCGCTGCTCCCAAGACGATGCTCTCGTTTACACTATGTCTGATTTTGGGAAAGGGTCTGTTCTTTTTCAGGCCGTCGATTCTGACTCACTATCCCACAGTATACACGAACACACTCCTGTCTAGGCAAGTCCGAACTCGCGTATCTCTCCTCCAGTACTCATGTGGTCTCAGTCTGAATACTAGAAGTAGCTCCCGTGCGCGTTTGGAGGCACAAGAGATGCCTACGATTGATATACGTTCCTCCCGGTCCCGGTCAAGGTACACGGTTGACAAGGAGACAAGGGATCAAGTACGTCAACGGGCAGACTAGCGCCATACCTTGTGCCATACTGATGGTTTTCCAAAAAGGCATCGCGTACGGCCATCGCCACAAGTACCGAGGAAGACTGGTATAAAATACCACCGCTCTCGAGTGAGGTGTCAGGTCTGGCCATATGATTTGGCGTAGACGTATAGCAGCAGATGTCATCATCAATGTTAGATTAATGGAATGAAGCAGAAGTGTTACATCTACACGAATTCAAGGATTTCGGGCCCTTCGGCGTGAGGAACTCCCAAGTCTCCTGTTCCTTACCTCGTTACGTTTGGTCCGTCTGCCGCAAGTTGCAAGTTGCCAGGTTCTTCTGCAGTTTGAGAGTCACGTCGACACCTGCCCACATGAGCTTGTCTAGGTCAGCAATCGATCATTTCAGGCTCTCTTTGCTCCCGACCATCAACAGCGAATCCTCGCGTTTTGTCCGTCCTCCGTGTTTCCCCGGTCTCGCCCAGGACTCTCGTATGAACAGCGGACTTGAAGGCGTCGAACCCGGTTCCTACTGCTGATCACGTCCGGGTAATACACTCAACACCTTCATTCGGCGGACAGGCATGAACAACGAAACGGGTAGATTAGCTCCCTTTCCCGTCAACCTATTCTCAGAGCATATGATGGAAGACCTCAGGCTTGAACGTTTACTATCGATTATCAACCGACCTTTTTCCCGGGTTACGGCAATCAGTGGCGCGACTCATCGCAGGCCCGCGTTGATCTTGATATCAACACCATTTCACACTTAAATATAAATGCGGCAGTAATGCTCGCACCTCGGCAGCTGTCTTCTTCGCCACCATGTCGCCCCCACATGCCACGCTGGGCGCCATGCTCATTGGGTTCATGCTTTCTACTCCGTGCGTTTTTTAATTCTACATAGTCTCTTCCTTCTCAAAGGCGGTTTAGAATCTATGGTATAACGTGTCTCCAGCTGTACCAGTACTTCAGTCGGTATCCGAACGACATGATATGGCTGAAAGTCGCAGTGCGTCCCCTCAATTCCATGGTGTCTACATTCGTCTGAGTAGTGTGTTGTATCGCACTTTTAGGTGGCCTCTGTGTGGTCAGTTATATCCACTTGCATCGTTTCTTCGATGAACACTTTGTAGGCTCCTCGAGACCTGTACGCAATGCATGACCTCGCACGCGATGTACCACTACCTGATCATACACGAGAGCGATACCAGCGCATTGTCTACCCTCGTCTGGTTTGTCTTTTCTCCAGCCGTGATGCCCGTCCACTTCTGACTGTTGAGGTGCTTGTAGGAGTCTTCTAGTGCGTGTTCGAGGTACCCTTCATGATATACACCCTTTTCACCAACGTGCTGTAGGTTCCGCCTCTCATAAACGTGCGTTTCCTGGAACTCTAGTGCTCGTCGTGTTTGTAACTGCGTATGAACAGGGCATCGAAGGTGCAATCGTTCAAACGTACGTTGGCCAGCTCAGCTGCAACCCCGTGTCACTGAGTCTTCCTTGCCTAGATTCTTCGCATGGAGAATCTACATCAGTGCGTGATCGCTCTCGTTCATTCTTCTCCCCCTTGACACTGGTGGCTTGATACAGTGAGTGATAGGAACATGCTTCTATTTTCTGTTATCGTGCGTGGTCTGGTCTTCGTCCCATAAGGCGCCGACCTTTGAAACTGCTTCAGTGCTCTTTAGCGGTCGCCCAACTTGGACTATCTTTCGGTATGTCTTCTGCTGCCTTTTGGGTATCAGTCGACTGATGGACTCTTTAGCTGTAACGATACAAGGGTGCGTCGTCATCTCGAACTGATTGATACTTTGATTCCATCAATTCGTACTAGACTACGGTTCCCAAACTTCGCGGAAACGCCTGCTGGATCCGAACACGTCGTTTCGGCGTGCTTCGCGATTGTGGCTGCCACCGACATCATCATCACTCTAAGCCTGTGCTACTATTTACAGATACGAAAGTCCGGACATGAAAGGTACGTTATCATGAGACTCATGCTCAGTCAAACTAACATGATCTATGGTAGAACGAACGGTATCGTCAACAAACTAATCGTGCTCACAATCAACAACGGAATATTCACGAGTGTTGTTGCTCTCGCTGCGTTTGTAACGAACCTAGCGGCTCCTACAACGATGTGGACGTTCGCGTTGTGTTTCTTCTTGGGCAAAGGTTTGTATCCTTCGTCCTTGATCCGCTTCTCCTTCTGACAGGGTTAATACCCCCAGCGTACACGAATACACTTCTGTCTAGGTATGTCCTCCATTTCTCCCTGCGTCAAAGCGAACTAAAACCGCCTCGTAGCCTGAACTCCCGCTCAACATACAAACACGTACTGCAGAACCAGGCCGATATCCCGCTCACCTCGTCCTCGATGGGTAGGAAACTCCGAGTGAGTGATAAGCAAACGCTCGTCCTTTGCCACTCTAATCAAATCGCAGACCGTCACGTCCGATTCCGAGTTCACCATGTCCGGCAAGCAACTTAAGGAAAGGGATGAATTTGCGACTGGGAGCAGTGGTGTCGCTGTCGGTACCACAAGTTATTACAGCCCTGAAGCGCTGTTTATAACACGCGAGGTTGAGACGTTTACAAGTTGAAGCTACTAGTCATTGGATCGACCGGCCTCGATTCCAAACTGTACTGTACGATGATCAGTGTTGGTATGTACATATGGCTCGAGGCCCCGCTTGTACAGTGTAGGATATGTTTGTTCGGATTCCAATAACAGATACCATTACTAGTCTGTACTCTACATATCAACGAAATTCACATTGACAAATTGGCAACCTCCAGCTCGTTGTCGCAGGGCGGGTGAACCCCATCAGATGCGCCACAGTTTCTTGTTCATGTGCAGCCCCGGTACCTGCCTTTCGAGCCTGATGTTCATTTGCCTGATTGCGTTGTCAGGGAGGACGGCGGCAAGAGGGTTCTGAATACGTGTTTGTGAATTCCACATAGAGGTTGGGTTTTGGGGGAAAGAAGACCAGCTCCAGAAGTAGCAAATCTTCGCCCATGTGATTTGGATCCACGTGGACCCACTAGTGTGCCCTCAAAGCACAGCTCATCGATGAAGAAGAGCACTACACCTTCATAGTTAGCTCTACAATTACGTCCAGCGAATACATTTTGTAAATACATTACATACTGCAAGATAAATAACTATACATACATCGCATACATACAACCTATTCATTATAATTCAGACAGCGCTATATAAAATAGCCAACCATCCACCCACTCATTCCCCAGAAGGCGGCAACGGAAAAGGCCCATCATGTCCAGGAGACTTCTCCGCGTCACCACTGCCTGGCGGGAGCGGGAACGGACCATCATAGGTATCCTCGATCCCCCACGCAAGATTCAAGAATCTCTCATAGTAAGTTTCCACCGAATTCTCCCTGCTGATCTGCTCGCGAGCCTTCTCCTCCACGTCCGACGCACTAAGCGTCAGATTAGCCGGGTCCACACACAGCGGCGCGTCTTCCTCCTTCATTGCCTGCGAGCCCAACCCCAACCCAGAGAGTCCCACCAGGAAATCCGGGTACGCCTTCAAGTTCACCGGTCCTGCTACACTCCCTAGTCCATCTTCAGCTTCCTGCTTCAACGCCTCTTCGGGCTGTGCTGCTCCAACCCCCAACGTCCGCGTGGACATCTCCGGGCTCTCTGCCTTCAACTGCGCTCCCTCCGCATCCGCCGTACACGAATCGGGTCCAGGCTTTGGCGAATACGTATCATCCTCCATCTGCCGAGCAATGGACGTCGACCCCACTGCTGGATCTTCCTCCGAAAGCGATGCACGGTATGGAAGTGCAGACGATCCCCCGCTGTCCTCGCGCTTCAAAGGTGTAGATACCCCTGCATCGAGTTCTTCAGCCTCGTGGGTAGGAAGAGCCGTATTCCAGTGTTCATGCGTCGGTTGTGGGTACGTGTACGCGCCAGTGGGCTCCGACTCCCGATCATAATGAATCTGATTGGCAGCTTCGTTCCAGAATAATGATGGCAAAGACGACGGTACGCGCCAAGGGACGTGTGGCACCTGCCGAAGAGGGAATGGACTTGTGTCGTTGGTTGTGTACGAAGTGGACGCAGAATATGCAACCCCAGACGAGGTACTGGGAAAGCCTGCAGAGATCTCCCGGTCGAGCGTTGCGACGGGGTCGTGAGCCAGATCAACATGATCCCCCACAGTGCTCGGAATCATGTACGGCATAGGCGGGGTGTAAGGAAGAAGACCCGGTAAATGAAGATCGGGATATGGCCCTTCGTGTGTATGACGGTATGGAAGGAAGGAAGGCGGTGCTCTGAGATAGTCGTCTTCATGCCAGTGGGCCGGGACAAGGACGAAGCGCGATGATGAACCCGGCGTATGAGAGCCTAGAGGCGCGGCGTCCTCCTGTACAACGGGATCGCTGAGATGGGAAGGTGCCCTCGAAGTCTAAAATTGAGCGATAGTATGAGAATATGGATGCACCGCGTATGAAGGAGTAGTATATGGCTTACCGATGGTTTAGCCTGAGTTCGATCGAGCTGTTCCTGAGGGGAGGCATGCTTTCGACGTATCGCACGCGACCTGATCTTCGAGTCGCTATGTTGAGGTGTCTTGCCTCGTTTCTTGGAGTCTGCCGGCCTGTTTTTCCTATTGTAGAGCGCGAGGAGCTGGAGGATGCATTTCTTGTAAGAGTACTGCTCCTCTTCGTCCATATGATTGTCCCAAATTTCTTTCAGCATCCGACGAGTGACGCGATTATGTGTTTCTTGAAGCAAAAGTGAAGGGGGAAGTCGACCAAGGTTCGCCTCCTGTTCCAACCAAGTCCCGACAATGCCTTTGTTTCGCACGACGAATGGGACGGTGGGATCGTTTCGAGGAGGAGGAAGGGAAGATGACTCATCGTAGAAATCGCTTGAGGGGTCGGGTGCATAGAAGCCAAACATCGCAGAAAATTCCCTAAGATCGGATAAATGGTCATTTTTGGAACGACGAGGTAATAAAATGCAACTTACTTATCAGCGATGAGGCGGCTGACGAGTATAAAGATATCCAGCGCTACACCCTGTTCTGACTGATAGATAGCTTGCGCCGGCTTGGGAGTATACCCTAGTTTACGACGCTTGTTACTGCGCTGCGGCGAAAACGATCGCGCGCGCTTTGGTACTCGCGGTTTGTCGGGTGGATGTAAGGTATGCTTCGGGTCCGCCAGCAGAACGTCTTGTAGCCCAGCTCTTCGACGTTTGCTCTGATGGGTGTGCAAAGGCGAGTTCGTCGGAGAAGGAGACCTCACGCGTTTAATCGAAGGTCGTGGAGGTGGGAGAGACTCCTCGTCGGGCGGAGAGTCATGCGGCGTATCAGGACGTTCATCTTCTCCATCAGCGTCTTCCGTAAGATGGGGCGGGGATAGAAAACGGGGGCGTTTGCGTGCATCCAGGCGTGGTTCGACAGGATGCTGTTGTTGCCCAAAGTCTCGCGGCGTCGCAGGAGAAGAAGCTAGCGATTGAGCTCTCTCGTGCTGCTTCCCGACATCCTTATCGTGTTCATTGGCATCCGCAGGAGAAGGCGACCGAGGTCTCTTCCGCGGGTCTAATGCCTTCTCGTAGGGAGACGACCTATAGGTACTCTTCATTAGAAATTGTGCAGGAATTTAGGAAGTAAACCAACTTACATGGTGTGTACAAAGGGGGAGGCAATGTAGAACCATGTAGGCTCTTGTCACCCTCCTTTATGGAAGGCGGCATTCATGTTTCGACAAGCTCCGAAAGGACAGTCGCCGCCATGATATGGAATGATTTCGGATGCGGGAATGGAAGAATTTGGACTGGGTGGGGACGTTAACAGTGTGATCGCATCGTTTCTCCTTCTGGCCTGGTATAGGCGAGGTAGATGATCAATTTCACGGGCATCGTCGAGAGTGGAAAGATATCGAGTGTACAAGGCTGGACGGAGGACGCGTTTCAGATTTAGATGTAGTTCCACTGTGCTAAAGATGAGGTTAGCAGGACTTTCTGTTATCCTCTTGAGGCCCACCTTGTAAAACCTCATAGGGTGCGAGTCAAGTAAAAACTCGATGTGCTGCAAAAAATGCGATCACCCGCGTACTGACGGTGCCAAATTGTTTAAGATGAAGATATTCTGAGTGATGATGATGGTTGGAAGCAAATGAAGTGACCCTAACCCTAGGCCAAGCAACGCGTCTTTTGGTAGACAGGTATGGCATACCAACGAAGCGCGTTAAATACCTTGCCTTGAGCGCTCTGAGATACATACAGCGGGATCAAACGTCAGATCGATATCAAATCTATTGAAAGCTTTCGGATGAAGAAACGCTGCTTCATCCGCGACGACGGAGTTGACACAAACGCCACCCGAAAGCTATCAATGTTCGCTGTAAGAAAATCCGCCAATCAATGTGTGATCTCGAATACACGGTAAAGGCGACGTACCACAGATTAAACCCAACCTGATACTTACGTCCTCTTGTATGCGTCGTCACAAACCTCGACCGCTCCTTCATCAGCGCCTCCTTCTCCTTCTCCGTCTCCTGCCTCGTAGACATAAACGTCAAAATATAATCGCATATGATATCCACAATCTCCGGTGGTAGACGCTCAAGCAGTGCTCCGCGGCACTCGTTTACAGCCCATTCGTATTGCCGGGGGCGTACGGACGTCGTCGATGGCACCTGGATGTCAGGGTTGACAAAGAAGAAAGTGAGAATCTTGCGGTGGCCGGTTTTGGTGCGTCTACGATTTCGAAAGGTTGGACCTGCACGAACGGCTCAATCTAAAAGTCCTAGGTTTTACTAGAGAATGAACAACGTACTTGGTGTTGGTAAACATCAGAGAAAGCAATGCAACGCCCTTGGCGCGTCCTCACACTCCCTAGTTCTTAAACAAATGGACGGCCACTACAGACGGCGTTTAGTTTATTGAAATCAAAGACGTGTCAGATAATCGCTCACCGCTAAAGTCCGTAGATGATATGGGTGCAATCCTCATCTTCCTGGCTGTGCTAAAGCAGCTCGGCAACGGATGTCCAGAAGGTAATACGACATTCATCAATGTTATCTTCATCGTAATACTAAATAGTTGTGGTGAATTCAAGGTTCAGACGCAAGGGAAAAGACACTTACGTAAATAAAGGTCGCCACAATTTCTTCGTTGAGCATGCCTACACGGCGCAGGTTCACCAGATGTCGCTATAGACAAAATAAGGAGTTTACTCACCTTCCACGTACCAACTCCCACAGGATACGGTGGGTTTTCCCGCGTGAGCCAGCTTGACAATAATCTGAAGCGACGCGCCAACCAGAGACAGGGTCTTCTTCACCCCGTCAAGCGCTTCGTCACGCCTGTAACGGCCTCGCCAACCTCTGTTTTGAAACTCTTCGTAATCCCTTTTCTTTCACCCCTTCGCCTCGATACCAAACTGATGCGGATGGGCACTGCGAGGGCGACGAGATTTTTGATGACGGGGTACAGATCTGGGTGATCGTCTGGGTGTAGATTGTTGAGGTATGCGTTTCTGGAGAGGCTGGCAGTGCCATCCTCGTCAATGATAAAGCCGGAAGGAAGCCACGCAAAGGTTTTGGACACGAGTTCCGCCGGACCACGGGGGGGAGGGAACAAGGAAATCGAAGCAGCCATCTTCAGGCTCCTGAAAGGACTTTCCGTAAGGTTTGGGGTAGAGGGAGGTATGTACGACTCCGTTGAGGACCTGGTTGGATGCCAATATTTTTCTTCGCAAGGAACATCCTGAAGTTTTTGAAGCCCCGCTAAGAGGCGGTCGAGTTCTGGCGGCACCAAGGTATCTGATTGTAGAGACATAATCAACCTTCAGCTAGGTAAGTCACATATTTTCATCCACAACCACATGCTTACCATTTCTATACTGTCAATTTGCATGTCTGTAAGTCCTCCTCCTCAGGATTCTGCTCGTGAGACTCTTTTCGCCACTTTTTTCCTTGCCAATCCGGCTTATCACGTATAGCAGCCGACAGAATCCACATTTTGCTGCGCAGCGTCTCCCCCATTCGCGCGGCGTGCGAAAATTATTGCTCGGGTGACCAGGACGGGATGTGGCTTTGAACACCTTCATGGTGTGCTTGTGTGTCAGTACGCAGGGATTCCGTACGTCGTCCGACAGCAGGAAGACGCGTCCATCAACGTTTTAAGTCAAGGTGCGGCTACCGGGCCGAACAGGCCGGCTTGTAGTTGATTTCCTTTTGGTGGGTGTATCAGATTTCTTTTGCAGAGCAGCCACATTCACTTCTTTGGCCCTTTCATTCGAGTCGGCAGCAGCTGTACCTTCACGGTCGTCTATTCTATATGTGATAAGATACTAGAGATTTGTGAGTGAGTATAATGGATCTCAACAGAGCACTCACAGTTGAGTAAGCCTTCAAAAGAATTGTGATGCAGTTGTCCTGGAACAATAGTAGTAGGAGCATCTCCATCATCCTGAAGGAATAGTCATGTAGACTCAGAAGAGCAGTCAAGCATGCAGTAATATCAATCATCATTGGAGGAGTGGCTTCATTTGAACTCTCTCCATTCAATCTTCATTATGTACAAGTAAAAGGAATGCTGTACATGCAGTGATACAACAACAGGAGCGTAAATTAGAATGGAGTCGTAAGATCCTTCCGTGAATAGTAAGGAATGTACATCGTAGCGGGTATCTGCGTCCATAAGGTAATCGTGTATCGTCCACTAAACATTGGCGGGAGCATTAATCTTGGAATCAATGTTCTCTATGAAGCGCCCCTTATCGCCAGCCTCGGGGGCCTTCTTCAGGCGCATCCACGACTTCAAGCTCTTGCGCCCAGAACTCCTCCCACTCGCGGTTGTCGCCTTTCCCGAAGAATCAGCACTATTTGGCGTGATGGGACTACTGCCAGGAATCGTCTCGGCCGAAGCCATGCCCGAGCCAGACTGGACCTGCTTGACATCGGCCTGGATAACGCCCTTTGCAGTCTCCTTGCCCTTCTTCGTCGATGTGGATGAACTCGCAACCACCGCGTCGGGGCTCTTGGCCGCCGCCTCGAGCTTGAGCAGTTCCTCGCCGCGAATGCGCAGAAACTCTTCGAGAAGGGCAGCGTTACGCGAATTAGCCTTCCATGCCGCGAGAATGATGTCGCCAACTAGAGGCACGAGGCCGACCCCTGCACTCACAGCGTTGTTGAATAGCATGCGGCGGAGGAGCCACGGGGGTATATCAGCCTTCTTGGCCTTGCAAACGACGAGAAAGTAGTTGAGCAGCGCGTCTACAACGTCTCCAGCGCCAGGAATAATCCCAATGAAAAAGGTCCATCCAAACTGGAAGCCACATAATGAAAAGCCTTTGTCGAGGTAATGCGCGCGACGTTTGATGGATTTAAGGACCTTGGCGTCGCGGGCAGAAAGGCCTGGTGGTACTTCGCGCTACATGGCGATGAGCTCAGCCGTTGGAGAGACTACATGACATACCTTTCTGCGGCGTTTCTTGCCTCGGTCGTCTGTGTACTCCTCGTAGAGAGGGTCTACAGGCGCGTACTTTTCCATGTGCTTTTCAAACAGCTTGCTCGTCGCTGTCCTCATCAGCTTAGACGACATGATGGTGGTAAGAGGGAAAGATGGTAATGGAGGGCAATGCAGTCTCCCCTAGTGACATCACGATGATCCTCTACACCGCCACCGCGTCTAGAGCCCCTATTTTAATACTATTTGGCCACGTTGTCAATTGACGCTTCTGGTGACGCACACTCACTGCCCTTCGAACTTGCTTTCAACTTTCATTCATGGTCGAACTATTCAAAAGTGCTTTTCTCCAGATCATTTCTCTTCACGTTGCCTTTGTTGGTCTATTCGTCGCTCCTTGACTACTTGTTTGTCTGTCTGTTTCCGCTCTTTGCTGCGGAAGCATTTATGGCAGCAATGCTCGTCTGTGGACCGAACGTGGCAAGTGGACCGATCAGGCTCGATATCATGCCTATATACGACCAAAACAATGGCTTGTGTGGACGAAGAATTGCCTTTTGTAGTCGCGGCCAACGATGCTGGTCCAAAAACATTGCCATTCTTGATTGTACCATTGTTTAACACGCGCGCACAGACCAGCGACGCGTCGTTCCTATAAAGTTTGTCTCCCTTTCTTTCCCCCACTCATCACAACACGCTCACAACATGTCCCGCATAGCATCCTACGCCCAAGCGGCTACTCCAAACGCCGTCAACCACAACGTATTCAACACTCGTTACAAAACTCTTCGCAATGCAGTTCGCACACGCGCTCTACCCGACATCACAGAGGAATCGAGTGTTCGGTCTCAATCTTCTGACGAAGAACAAGACACGGTGACACCTTCGTCGGTCGTAATTTCCTTGTTCGAAGATATCAACGATAATATCTCCTCTTCGTCGGAACCTCTCGACGACGTCGGCAATGCTAGCATAGGCAGCGAAGCCACTGTCATTGCTTTGATCAGTCCGCGTCTCAATCCCAAGGCTCCTGCGTTCCCCCCGGGCCTTCCCATCCCCACCCACTACTTCATCCCAAAAGCTTTGGTCTCTGATGAAGAGGGCACGCCAGCTCCGCATCGTCCTAAACTCGTAGGAGGATCTGTAAATGATCCCGAGTGGGTGACGGCTTTCCTTGAAGGATCACGTTGTGACGCTGAGAACAATCGTGATCTCATTCTATACGCGAACGGGGTCTGCTGTCATCCATCATTCAACGTCGACAGTGATCTCTCTGCGCTGGCGCACAAGTTCACTGTCCAGGCGAGTCTCCTCAAGCTGGCACCTGGACCGGACTCCCTCGCGCCGTTTACGGCGGAAATATATCGCACTGTGGGTACCATCTATGGGCCTGAAGCCGCCGATAGTTTCCGCGCTCAGCTGGAAACGACGTGTACACAGTGTCTTCAAGACTTCTGGGAAAACGTATGTCTTCTTCTACCAAGGACCAAATCGTCGCTGACCAGGAATCAAAGGACATCATCGCTCATTCTCCTCAAGCGGAGGCGCAGAAAGTCGTCGCCGCCATAATTTCCCTGGGAGGCTACATAGGGGAACTCTACGTACACGGCCTGCTATCCGGAGAGCGGCTCCATGCTTGTATGCTTGCAATACTCAAGCGCACGCATAGCGTAGAGCACATCCGAGCTGTCCATCATATGCTTATGCGGTCGCGTGGGGGATATTGGATACCTGGCGGTCACACGAAACCCTTTCGGCGCATGATAGTCGGCTTTATGGACATCTTCGACGCAGTGGCGCGGGACGTTACCTATGATATGAGTTTGACGAACACCGTATACGCTCCTGCTGTGTTGAATTTATGGGTAGATGAGGTGTACTTGTTGTTGCATGACCAGATTTTGGCGGCTGTACCGTGAATTTGTATGTTTATATGTTAGTATGGTTTCGATAGCAATCATAGCACTTTAAAATAGTTCACTTCCTAGTGGCGTCCACATGAGCGGTGATAACCCTTGTCAATTGCACCCCAAGACACTCGGTCCTTTGTCAAATAACTAGTCTACTTATAAACGTCCCGTAGGCTCAGGCTGACTACGTTGAAGTTGAACGGAACTTGAGCCGGCGGACGACTTTCCGGACGATAGTCCTAGTACTAGAACCTGAAACTTTGTAAGCGTTTTCGTGTCGAACGCTTTCGTAGCGATGGAATGACTCAACGAGCCCACAACATCCGAGATAACTTGGCAATAAAGCCGACCACCCCGCGCTGTCTGAATATGATCGGGGTGCGCCCCTGATGCGCCCTGTTTTAGCTTTCACCATCTCGCGTCTCTCCTTCCACTTGGTCTTGGGGTCTTGGTTTGGGATCTTGTCAAAGCCCAATCAACGGCCGCAGATTCGATTAACTAACCATCTCAGTCTTGACTTCGAGCATGGGGGAGAAAATCACGGTCCGATGTGCGATGTGGGGTCAAACAATCAGGCAACAGGACCGGTACCGTACCGTTCATCATGAAACACGAAAGGAAGGGCTACCCAACCGTCAACGGGATTCTTCTTCGTCTATTAATCTCTCCTTTCTTTGCTGGGAGCGTCGTCTGGGATGCTCCAAGCCGGTATGGGCTGGACGAAGAACTCAGGCGCGACGTCCTTGCAAGACGCGACGGCGGGCGGGCGTAAGTAACACATCTCAGTCTGTGTGTGGCCAGGGGTGATATATCGCTCCAACGCGATCCTGATTCACGTTTTGAAATAATTAACCTATGCACCTAACGGCATGATGATACCGTCTCTCTCTCCCCCTTGCTCTCTCTTGCTCTCTCTCTCTCTTGCATGCCACCTCCTGGACCTTTGCGTGCGTACGCGTTACTCATGAAATACTCACGCTTACATCGCCCAGCTCTAGGTGGCACTTATGCCCGCTGTTGCCACTGGTCTATCCGTGCGGGACAATAGCAAGCAAGCCTCGATAATCGTTGGAGGCGTCGTGGGGGGTGTACTGGGCTTACTCCTCATCGCTGCCCTGATATGTTTCGGGTGCAAGAGGTTCAAGAAGTGCAGGATCCAAGAGCGCCAGCAGACTGCCGATCCATTCCCATACGACGATGGGCATTGGAGGCGGAACTTGAACTTGGTGGCGGAAGTCAGTCGGCCCCTGCTACCAGACGGAAACGACGAAGCTTTCGATCCCAACAAGAGGTCATGGACAATGTCGACGGCGTATTCCAAGGAGGAACAGGACCTCCCCCTCCCGTACCTCCCATCTCCAGCCCCCTATCTCGTCTCGCCGCACGCTCGCGGTAGAGACGTCCCTTTAACCACGCTTCCAGCCCTCCCTTCACCGCCGTTCACGTCAAGAAGCCCAAAATGCCTTCCGCGTTTAGTGATCCCTTCCCTGCAGTCTTCCCCTGCCCCTCCCCCTGTAGCCAGCCTCCCGACCCGTGCGTTAATTCCGAACCGACCGCCGTCTGTGGCGTCGTATGAGCACCCGGCTTACCTCCAGCCCGAAAGTATTCGTGCTCCGAGTGGACATCGTCCTCGATCGGTGGTGTCCGTCGCGTCTCAGCTGTATAATGCGTCCGTCGGCACGCCACCCGTGGGCAGTTCGTTTACCCGTAGATCATAGCAGTGGCGTACGGGACGTTGTTGGCCTTAAGGGGGACGTCTGTTTCGTGATAGACTGGTGTTATCGCGCTATCCTCGTCGTATTTACATGGAAACTCTGAGTCTTTCTCTCGAGCATTATCACTTACCTACCTCTGTATTATACTGTTATCCGTACTTTTACACCACCATCCATCGGCTATTCTTTGCATTAAATTATTATCACTTTTCGGGGTTTGACATATACATAGTTGTTCAGCTGAAGTCTCATACACAGTGGAGGAACACGAATGAACGCTGCATGTATACACATCAATCAACTAGTACTACACAAATCTAAATTATGACATTGAAACTCCGGAATCGACATTGCCGCCGGGACACGTGTGGCGTTTTCGTGTTACGCATCCTCGGCACGGAGGCTATGTATGAATTGTATATAATAAAGGCGAAAGATGCCCTTGGCTTCCCTCTCACCCACATCCAACGCCATCATCATGCTTTCGCTGAAAACAACGTACGTAGTACGGCGTATACCCACAGGCTGAGCGCTGATCACACACAGACTTTTGTCCCTCCTCCTCCTCGCTACCCAAGCCCCCGCGCTGATCATGCACGAGCCGGCTCCAGGCGGGGCCTACAACGCCATCATCACCGACGGCCTAGCCGAGTTTGCGTGGACGGCTGAGGAGGGCGATCCCGAGCTGATTACGCTCAACCTCTACAACTCTGCCACGCTGGATACGTTCCAGGTGGGTAAGGACATCCCTGTGGCGGAGGGGGTGTATACGGTGAAGATGGAGGATGTGCCGGGGAGCGAGTGGTATCGGATGGATGCGACGAGGCATGAGTGAGTCTTTTTTTTTTCTTTTCGGGAAGTGGAGGGTGCTGAAATGAGTGTAAGTGATGTGAGGGAGGTTTTGGCGAGTAGTATTTATTTCACGGTGTTTGGGGATGTGCCGCCTACGACGTGAGTAGCATCAGCATCGTATCAAAGGATGTAGATACTGACCTCACTGTCGTGGCAGAGGTGCCGTCGCCCCCTTCCGATCGTGCAGGCCTACTGGTACTGCCCAATCTATCGAGGCCCACCACCGTTTATTCATGCATGGTCACCGTGGATGCCGTAGTGTGTGGAAGATCGCTGGTATCGTTTTGGTTTTCGGTGTCGTGTTTGCGCATGCTCGCCGATTCGCTCGGAAGCGCCGCGAGCAGCGCCGCATCCAGCTGCCTACTACTGTTGATGATGCCGAGATTAAGGAAGTTGGAGCGGCGAAGAATTGAAGTGGTAGTCAATTCCAGTCATATCAGTTTACCGAGAATCAGATATTATGTACTCGTAGTGAATTCAAGAGTTTTGAATGGTCCAAGGCAAGAGGGAGTGAAGAGGCACTGCAGTTTCAATCATAGCGCCACGGTTTTGTCGCAGACATAGTACTTATGGCGGGGATGGAGGAGAGTGTCAGTAACCTGAGAAGGCTAACCGGTCCAAGATATTAAAGCATGCCGCTGGGAGAAGAGAAGCTCGGTAAAAAGAGACAGACTGCAGACGGGAGATCGTATACAACTCGGATCTCGGATGACTGGTCTGTTGTGACCGGATGCCTGGTATGAAGGCGTCATATTCGTGGTCAACAAAGCCGCTGTATAAAACGGTGTATAACGGGGCCAATCCTGTCTTGTGTTAATAGATATATCAGCATTCTCAATTTTCCAGAATATCAACACACCTGCAAGAATACAATACATGCCAGTGGCCGTCGTGTTCTATGGCCAAAAGGATTACCCGTCTGATGTGCTCGTTGGCAGCGCTTGTCTTTCCTGAAGATTGTTGAACAGTTGTTGAAAGTTGGTTGAAAGATTGGTGTTGGTTTTGATACAAGGACCTGGTGTTGCCGCCCTGCCGAAGATGCACCGGCCCGATTGCCGAGAAGGAAAGCCAATCTGAACTTCAAACCATTTCATCGTTCCATGAGTAAATGAATTCATTCCGAAGAGGTGCATTAGAAAGCCAGTTTGCTTAGTACTGCAGTACCAGTAAGTAGCATGCTAATAGCAAGTCAGGGTAGATAACTTCTGTCAGAACTAGGGTTAAGGTTACACCTTTTCCCTTCCTGCCCTCATCTGCCAGTGCTATTCTAACAATGGTCCTCTTCTTCTCTTCCACCGGTATTGCCCCTTCAGCGCTGCAATAATATCGCATCTAAATGTGATCCAGTCACTAATCCGCCGACGGTTATTTATATGGGACGTGATAAAGTCGAAAGTGCGTTGTGCTGTTGGTCATTCGAACAGTCGATTGACCTGGAAACGCACAGACGAGGAGCTCATAAAATACGCATGGCCTCAAGATCTCTGGTTCCACGTTGACAAGCTATCATCCGCACACGTATACCTTCGCATGCCCGAATCCATGACATGGGATGCCATACCAGAGGCCCTCCTCATCGACTGCAGTCAACTGGTCAAAGCAAATTCCATCGAAGGTCAGGTCAACGAATAAGCCCTACAAACGCTTATTAGTGTAGGCAACAAAAAGGACAACATCACCATAATATATACCCCAGCCGATAATCTCAAGAAAACTGGTGACATGGCTGTGGGCCAAGTTTCGTTCCATAATGACAAGCGGGTAAAACGAGGTGTGTTTCGTGCGCCCTTTTCACTTTCTCTTGGCGCTCATGCCGACGCAGTACACATCGCCAAACGTGAAAACCCCATCGTCAATCGGTTGAACAAGACCAAAGTGGAAAGACAAGTCGACCACGAGCAGGAAAAGGTGGATAGGATAAAGAAGGAGAGCGCGGTACGTCGGGCGGCGGCGGCTGAGAAGAAGAAAGCCGATCTGGATCTTGCACGACAGCGAGAGGCGGAAAAGGCGGCGCGATCATACGATTCCCTGTTTTCCGGGACACCAGACGAAGACGAAGACGGCTCCGGCGAGCCAAAGAAGACAGGTAGAGATTTGGAGGATGATTTCATGTAATATACACTGGTATGTCCCGCACCAGGTAGTCCGTATGTGATTAACCTTGTTCCAGTCATTGTATCTGAAATCGATTATACTTCTACGCGATACCCTCATGACACTCACACCAAGACGGCATTACGCTACCCGCCATATCAAGCCCCGACATCGAGCGATAAAGGAGAAAGGTCTCCGGGATACATTGGCGCAGAGACGTTGCGGGCCCACGCCAGCATATTCCCCGGTGTTCGCTTCGAGAGACTGTTCCCCCGAGATATCTTGACTTCCCAAGGGGTTAGCACAGCCAGACGGAGACACCCATGAGCGATTGAAGCACAAGCTTTCTAGACAACGCCACGTCCGTAGATTTTACTCAGCGGGCTCGTCGGCGCTGGTGATTACTCATCAAGTTTTGTTTTTCGCGAGCGATTCGCTTCCAGGAACCTCTTCACAACTTCGCTTTCCTTTCTTTGACCTTTTCGCTTCTTATAATATTTCGTTCTTTTTTGTGTTTGGGTAGGCACCTTTTAGTTTCCTTTTGACAGCTTTCTACCGCTTGTGCGTTTTTCTATCCAAATCTTGGGGATAAAAACTGACCATCTGTACTCCCAGATATGTAGTCTATTTCACCATGATCACCGCCGTCTCGAATCCGCTGGAGCTTTTCTGGCTATCTCAATCGTCCGTATAACTCCTACATCCATTGGTAAGTCGCCACACTTATTAACTACAGTATTGTATCACTTTTGCTCATCCGACCCAGCCACTCGCTCCAACGCGTCTGTGTTCCTGTGATACCCTCATTCTTCAACGATTGGCAGGTCATTTCTTCGCTCCACGGCGTCGACCACTTCGACGGGGCGTTCTTCCGCCAACAGACCATCATTTAGGGAACGGAAGTTGTTTGTCGTTGTCGACACTGAAGTCATCCAGCAGAAGCTGGTCGTACTCCAAGAGATTGCTAAATGGTTCGTACTTGATCCTGCGCTTGCTCCAGGAATCGGTATAAGGACACGTATTCAGCATGCTCCGACGCACGCAATAAGTAGGCAAGTCTACTTTGGTCAATGAGCAGTTGTCAGGTTCATTTTAATTCATACAAAGGACCAAACTATCTTGGTTATCTCTCAGGCTGCCGGAAATTTGTCTCTGGCAATGGTTAGGTCTAACTCCTTTGGGCCCTTGTTTGGCTCTTGGCCATCGGTCAAAGCTGAACAAAGGGCGCAGCGACACTATAAATGCCTTCAAGTATCCCTGACATCGCTTCGCTTCCCTGCCACATTCCTTGCCACTCTATCTCTATCAACATGTCCGACATCGTCCTGAATGGCGTCTCAGCGTTAATTGCAGCCAGCCTCTGTCCCGCATCTGCGCGCCTCCTCGCAGCGCAAATGACCAGTACCCCTCGTGACGATCCTATGTCTGGGGAGCCAGAGGCGAACGAGGCAAAGTCCCTCGTGGTACTCCAGTCTTCTACCCTCCTAACGATGCGGGTTCCTGCGACTTCCGAAGACGAGCTCTTGCTCTGTATGCTTCGCGCCAACATTCCTGTCACCTCATATCAAGCTAGGGCCATCGCACACGTGGTGGAGGAATCAACAAAGGCCAAGTTGGATATCGAACGTTGTGTGGCAGTAGCAAAGCAGCACAAATTCATGACGACGATGCGGGAGCTCCAATTGCAAGTGGATCGTCTTCAGAGAATTATCGACATCCGCGTCGCATCTATTGCTCCGATCCGCAAAATCCCCTACGATATCCTCCTCCGCATCTTCGCCTACTGTGTCTTTGACGATGACACGTACGACCCTGCTTGCACCCGCTGGCAGATGATGCGTGTATGTTATACATGGCGCGATGCCATGCTCAACTTTCCCGGCCTCTGGTCCTCTTTATCCATCCGCTTTCCCGTCTCCGTTCCCGCAGAACTCGAGCGCTTCTACATGCACCTCGAGTGTAACGCAGAGCGCCCTCTCAATGTCTACGTGAACTACATTAGCGGGACGTACACCTACGAGTACAACTCGACGGGCCTTCTCTCTCTCCTCCGGAAACAATCATCGCGCATCCGCGGACTGCACATTCGCATTTGCGGCGATCCGCATTATGTGTTCCGCATGGAACATCATCTCAAGTTTCCTTCCCTTCCTCTCCTCGAAGATGTAACGATCCTTTCTCCACGACAGCTGAACAGCAGTTTCATCGACCTCGACGCGCCCAACCTCAAACGCGCTAGACTTTTTCCACTCCCTTGCGCCGCCGCCGGGCTGCGTTGCATCCCATTTCGCCAGCTCACGCATTTGCATGTCCTGATCAACGACGTGGGCGGTTTTCGCCTCTTGGAATCGTCCTCGGCACTCCAGGTCCTTCGTCTCGTCGCCGCACCCTCTTTCAAATTCGAGGCTTCGGAACCCGGCATTCCCATGAAGACCTACACCTCCGTCACGGATCTGCACATCGACGGTGATCTCTTCCCTTTCGTGCACACGCCGAGTGTGAAGAGGCTTTTCATCAACGGGCTCACGCACCATCGCGACACTACCGGCGATGATAGTGCGACTGTTGACAAGATACGCGAGTTTCTTGATCGTTCTGGGTGTCATGTCGTGCACTTTGGCGTTCCGGGAGCGGTGTTTTTGAATTATGGCAAGATCTCCATTGACTTTCTGCGTACATTGCCCAAGGAGCTCGAGACGCTGGACGCTACAGTCGATCCCGCGGACATGCTGCATGTCGTCGTCGCTGTTGGGCAGATCAAACGCCGGTACCGGTGTGGGTTCAGGAGGTTGATACTGAGAACGGATGGGGACGCTGATGTCACTTGGGAGAAGGAGGAGATTGCGAGTTTGGCTAGGCTGGGGGGCTTGAGTGTGGATGTTTTGCCGCTGAGGGTGGACGATGATTGGCAGGCGGTTGTAGAGGACAGGAAGGATTGGAGGTGGAGTGATTTGCCGGTGGAGAGGTGGTGAGGGACGGAGGTTATGAATCGGCTTGTAACGATATTTACGATATGTTATGAACAGTAGGCCATACGTCTGTCGAAATCGGTAGACGCTAGTCATATTCTACACCTCGTTGGTGAGGAGGGGAAGTACAGTTTATACGGATGGTCATTGAGGCAGACCATCGCGACTGGTGGTATCTCATATGATGTACCGTTTTATACAGACAATTCAATTTCAATTACAACTTCAACACCTCCCAGCATTTGGAACGTACAGGTCTCGTAACTACGACATTGTTCATTTGGTGATCATTTTATTGATCATCACGTCTCGCGCTTTCCAGGATTGCAGCCAACACCCAATGAACACCGAAGATTATAGGACTGACAGAATATGCAAATCTTCGAAGGTCTTCCACGTTTATTATACCTCCCGATGAAGCAGGTCTTGCCTTTCTTTACACATTCGGTGCACTGCAGAATAAAACAATCACAGTCAATATAACAGAAACTGAAACGTTCATTAGGTTAATTGCACATACCGGAGGTGTAGCTTGTTCCTTTCTGCGACCTGACAGTATTCTATACAAACTCTCGCCATGGACGCCACGATTGAGCAGCGCGCTTACGGGAAGATCTGTATAATTCACAGAGTCTGACACCCCGGAATCCACAGAAGCTCGAGATGACTCTGTAAGGGCTGAGAGCTCCGACAGGGGAGTTTGCGTTCGAGGCTTGGGAGGATCACGAGACATGCGTAAACGAGTCGGAGGAGGAGGCGTGGTATCCGACGAAATACTCCGTCCTCGGCGGCGCTTCGCTTGGGTGGAAGAGAACAAACCGGAGTGGTTGTTGAAGGAATTACGGGGAATAGCAGCAGAGTTCTGTGCGATGGCAGGGGCAACGGGTTCAGATTTAGGAATACTATGCCCAAGACCATGCTTTCTCGCGCCGACAAGAGTTTTAGGTAGGAGGACCTGTACGTCACGGCGCGGCATCAATCGTCCATTGTCATTCCTAGGAATGGGCGGCTTGCTAGAACTGGTACCGCACGTAGTTGACACTTGGGGCGGCCGCCGTATAGGAGCAGAAGTAGAGGGAATGCCGGTAGGTATCTTTCGGGAGACTGTGCGCGGGCTAGAAATAGTATCGCTGGGCTCGGGATTGCTAGGTTCTGCTTTAATGGTACGTAGGCGACGAATAGGGGAGGCCGTGACGTTTGAGGGATGCGAGGTAGAAGTCCGAGAAGGGAGAATAGAGCTCGTCCCACTGACAGCTCGCGACCGACTACGAAAAGTCCTGGTGTTGGTCGTCACATTACGACTTCGAGCGGGTGTGGGTGAAGGCGTAGCGAGAACCTCCACGTCATGGCTAGGCGCCCGCTTGATGTTGGCTGCTCGACGTATAGGTAGGCCTTGGTTCTGCGTACCGTCGTCATCTTGTTCTTCGTCCGAAGAAATGATGATATAAGAGCGCGCCGGACTTGGCGACCGATATCGTTCGTCTATGGAACGTTCAGCGGCAACCTGCATCTCCTTGAGCGAGCCCGGTCCATCTGATCCCCACGTCTCCGACTTTGCCCTGATTTCCGCCCAGACCTTTGTGTCAGAGCGCTGCATGGTGAAAGGTTTTCCTTGCTGTAGCCGGTGCACGTTCGCCCGAAATGTTTTGTCCTAGGATAAGAGGTCAGCCACGGTGAATGGGTCGAGGAGGTTCCAACTCGGACATACGGTCATAATTTTATGAAGCTTTTGACAGTGTTTATATTGTCGCACCTCTACCGTTTCCCCATCAGCGGTCGATGGCCCATCGGTATACAGGCGAGCAAGGTTGACGAGAGTTGTATGCGTCTGCGAGTAGTATGTGGGTCGACTTCCTCCTTTCACAAGGAAAAGGAACGGTGGCAGTCCAATCCAGAATTCGGTTGTGTTGTGTGACATTTTAGGCTTGCGCGTCCTGGCAGGTTGATGAGGGACAAGGTAGCGAGCAGTGGCAAATGTGCGTACCGAAAATGTGCGCTCTTCACGCTCTTGTGGCCCCTTTGTCCAGAAAAACAGTCAAACGTTTCTTTGAGAGGGCGCTGAAAGAGCGTATGTAACTCGGGGCATTCCCAGAAATCGGCCCCCTGTTGATTAGTATTTACCTTTGACTTTAAAACAGTATCGTCAATCCATCCGCAGTAATACGGCTTCTAACTCTAAGGCTGTTGGTGAGATTGTCTCGACACTCACGCAACCATATATCTGATATCTGGTTGGCCGTTAAGGATAAGTAAGTGAGATTTAGGATGGGTTTTGTGTGTGGTCCTTGCATAACACCGGCGAGGATTGGAGGCTGGCGCTGAAAGTCGAACTTGACAGCAAACCGATGAGCCAGTTCAACAATGTCGCGGACTTCGAAATATATTCTGTGCATGACCTCGAGGCCTGCTCCTGAGCCGCCTGTTAGTACCAAGTTCCAATCCACGGTACCATATGTGATTTAAGACGTAGAGAAATCCTCTTCATTCGCAATGCAGAACGCATAATTCCTGAATGAAGGGCCTTGAGTATCTCGGTAGAGGCGGGCAGCGAGGTCTCCAATTCCGCTTTGAATACGTCAGAAGCGAAGCAGCCGGCCCAGGGGGGGCATGGCCGGGTGCCATCGGATATCACGTATACGAGGGGGGTAGCGATTTCGGAAACCGGACCGTTGAGTGTACTGGGGGTAGCTACGTAACTGTACCGCTGTACGCTTGCTCGCTATTACGCGCACTAGACTGTAGCTGGTATAAGCACTTCACTTGTTTGGTGGCATAATATCATCACATTTCTTCAGTATTGATACCAATGAGCAAACAAATCTTCATCTCTACTTCCGCAGCGCGCTACAACTTGGACTGCCATGGACTTATGCCCTCTTCGTTGCTGTTCCCCTTTCATGGTTAATCACGTACCCTCTGCCCCGCGCAACGTCATCGAAGATGGTGAGATCACCCACCATTGTGATGACAAGGTGAAATATAACGGTTCCAAGATCCTCTCCAAATGCACATACTGTGGCCTGAGGATGATTGATGATCTTTGATGATGAACGGTGGGCCACACCAATGGTTCACCACCACCAGCTCGTATAGACACGGCCACAACGCTACAATCATATCCAGTGGCCCCCGCTAGTACCAAAACCAGTCCCGCCCACCGCCATCAGGCGCTTCGGCAACTCGGCTGTGCTGACAAACGGGGTGTCGATTTCGCTCGGCCTTATTTCGGACCTTGGATACCTGTTTGCTCGGACTTAACGACCGTGAACCCCTTGAGCCGGCCCGTTCGTTATTGTAACTAAAGGCAAACGAGCTGGTGAAAAAACAAGCCTGGGTTGGAGTGCGTGACGGTACCGGTCACATCACTTCAGTCTATTTCGGCAATTTCCGGCTGGGACCAGCTTTCAAAAATTTCTGCTCAAGCAACTTTGTCACTCATATTGGCAGAACAGATATTCAGACTGCAGATATACATCAGTACCGTACACAAGAGTCCTCCAATAGAACGCCACTTCACTAAGCAACCATCCCACCGTCCTCTACCAAAGATGCATAAAATCATCAACTGGCTCGCCCGGATAATTAGGGCTTCTCTTGGGCACATACAGTGTTCCATCAGGCAACAGCCCAAAACCTCGTCGCTGAACCTGCGCGCCACGCATGAAGGTGCTGCACAACACAATGACGGCCGCCAGCGCCAAAAGTACCCAAAGGACCAAAACCTTGCGCTTGCGCATGCTCGTCCGCTTTCCTCCCCCCTCGATATCCAGGTTAAGACCAGTTGACGCCGTCTGGTGTTGGCGCAGCGCCGCCAAGTGTTTCTCGCTCTGGTCGTCGATGAACTCCTGCAGGCGCCCCACGGTGGCCTCAGCGTGTCCGAGCTGAGCCTGCAGCTCCTCCACACGTCGTTCGAGTTCAATATTCGTCTGCTTAACGGATGTGTTCTCCGCGCGCAGGCTGGCGAACCTGCTTTGAAGCAACGTAATACCGTTGTCTTCTTCCGGTTCGGTACTAGGCGCTGGTTAGATATGAATTAGTTCAAGGTCCATTGCGAAGACGAGGAGCAGGGGGAGGGCGTACGTGGCATATTCGCGGTCTTCGACATGATCATGGTAAACGTGGAGGTTATGATGGAATGTGATCAAATAAAAGTAGTTGTCACGGATAACAGCGATTCTTGTCAATCCTCACAATCACGCGACGTCGAGTGCGCAGTACTTGCGCAGAATGCATGGCGTTTGATGTCCATTTGGTCTTTGATTGGTTCACACAATATACAAAGTAGCAGCGAGTAATTTGACCTCCAACCTTGACTGCTCGGCCGACCTCGTCCTTGCCTGCTTTCCATACACCTGCCATTTGATTAGTAATTGGCGTCAATGCGCTAAGACACGACGTACCAAGGGCTACAGACGGAATCTTGTCGCCTGAAGGCAGTATATAATGCGTAGGCAGACCACCAAAGGAAGCAGAGTGGTGGCATCTCATGCCGAAGAGGCCAGACAGCCCTCGTCGCGAGATAAAGCGCGCCGACGTCGTGAACAGCATGACAAACAGGAGAGTAGCAGCTAGGATGCGAGCAATGCAGCGCTTTTTGGCAGGCTTGGGCTTCCCGACGTCGTCGTTAACGTGAATGGGAAGCGCCTCGTACTTTGTTGGAAACATCGACATAGACGTCGACGTGAGAGTTGTTAACGAAAGAGATAACGCAATCCTGGTGATAAGTGCGAAATGCCGTCGGCTTTCGGAGAGAGTAGCCGATGGCAAACGTTCAGCTCTTTTCTGCAACAATCTTGGTGGGCAACAACATACTAGCGGCTGGATGGACTTCTTCACAAGTGATATAGGGACGCCTAAAAGTAGACAAGCATTCGAACTGCCTGACACTAGTAGACTCGGTTTAGAAGTCCAGCCGGGGAATGCGAGGCGACCGATAGCGCTAAAACTGTTTATCTGTGATTCTGAATATCGAGCGCAGATTAGCATGGTTCCTGGTCCTGTATATCATCGGCCGTGTGCCTAAGGAGCTCAAGGTCGAGAAGCTGAGCAATGACCTGTGACTGTTATACACAGTCCTACACAGTCCCTGGTCAAACGTTTTTCTCTTCCAGAGAAGTTACGCGTGTAACCAGAGCGCTGGGAATGCACGTCCAAGAGTCCAAGTAAATGGGCCTTGAAGCAAAGACGCGTCTGCAGTCACGTGGAACCGAGGTAAGAATTATGCCTCAACTTAGGGTTAGGGTCACTTCATTTGCTTCCAACCATAATCATCACTATGTCTTCATCTTGACACTGTTCCTCCGTCAATAGGAACGTGGTCGCATTTCTTGCAGACGGACGTCGAATTTTGCTTGCCTTGCACCCCATGACGTTTTACTACAAGGTGGGCCTCTTGAACAGGATAACAGAAAGTCTGGCTAACCTGTACAGTGCAACTACATCTAAATCTGAAACGCGTCCTCCGTCCATCCATGTACCCTTTATTCTCTTCCACTCTCGAAGATGCCCGTGAATTTGATCATCTACCACACCTGGTAAGACCCGAAGGAAAACGATGCAATCGCGCCTTAACTATTCTAAATTCTTCTATTTCCCGTATCCGAAATCATTCTATATCATGGTGGTTGTCCTTTCGGAGCTTGTTGAAACGTGAATGCCTCTTTCTGCAAAGGTGGCTGACTAGAGCCTACATGGTACTTTATCTTTTGTATTGACCATGTAAGCCAGCTTACTCCCTGAATGCCTGCACAATTTCTCATGATGAGTCCATACAGGTCGTTTCCATATGAGAAGATATTAGACCACGGAACAGACCTAGGTCGCCTTCTCCTGCGGATGCCAATGAGAGAAGTGTGTCGGGAAGCAGCACGAGAGAGTTCAATCGCTAGCTTCTTCTCCTGCGACGGTGCGGGACTCTGGGCAACAACAGCATCCTGTCGAACCACGCCACCTGCAGAGGTTGGATACACGCAAACGCCCCCCGTTTGCTATCCCCGCCCCATCTTACGAAAGACATTGATGGAGAAGATGAACGTCCTGATACGCCGTTTGACTCTCTGCCCAACGAGGAGTCTCTCCCACCTCCACGACCTTCGCTTAAACGCGTGAAGCTCCTACAAACTCGCCGTTGCACACCCATCAGAGCAAACGTCGAAGAGCTGGGCTACAAGACGCTCTGCTCGTGGACCCGACGCATACCTTACATCCACCCGACAAACTGCGAGTACCAAAGCGCGCGAAGGTTTTCCCCGCAGTGCACTAACAAGCGTCGTAAGCTAGGGCGCAAGCTATCTATCAATCCGAACAGGGTGTGGCGCTGGATGTCTTTCTTCTTGTCAGCCGCTTCTCGCTGATAAGTAAATTGCATTTTATTTCTTCGTCGTTCCGACCATTTATCAAATCTTACGGAAGCTTCTACGACCCGAACTGTCAAGCGACTTTACGATGATTCCCTTTTCCTCATAAAAGTGATCCCACCGTACCAGGCATTATCGGGATTTGGTTGCAACAAGAAGCGAATCTTGGTTGAGTTCCACATTCACTTTTACTTGAAGAGACACATAAACGCGTCACTCGCCGTGTGCTTCAAATTCACACCTCCGTCCGAGAACGGCGCACAGACCAAACCATCGGTAGGCCGTATACTCCTTCGTACGCGGCGCATCCATATCCTAATGATACGGTTTTATGTCAGACTTCGAGGACACCTTCTCACCTCAGCGATCCCGTTGTACACGAAGAACTTCTCTAGGATCCCAGACTCCGACTTCATCATTGCGCTTCGTTCTTGTCCCGACTATCCCAAACCACCGTCTTTCTTCCGTCTCGAAGGGGCATATCCAGATCTACATTTACCCAGCATTTACCGCGTCATCTCCTTTACTCCCCGCCTATGCCGTACATGCTGAGCAATGTGGGGGATCATGTTGATCTGACTCACGACCCCCTTGCAACGCTTGACCGGGCGATCTCTTCAGGCTTTCCCAATACCTCATTTGGGGTTGAATATTCCGCATCCAGCTCGTACACAACCAGCGACACATGTTCATTCCCTCCTCTGGCATCCAGCGTCGTATATTTGCCATCGTTATGCTGGAATGGAGTCCCCATTATGATAGCAGTGCAGGCTACGCTGCGCCATCTTTCCATGAAGATCGGCGAGGGATTATCTGGTAGTTGGTGATGGTGGCGTAGCTTGTATTGGCTCGTGGAGATCAGGCACGCCACAGAAGTACTGGTCCTCATAATTGAATAGGACTGAGCCTCTGTTGCTATAGTCATCCCGCACTTTACGGTCAGGGGAATCAACAGAGATTAGCGCTCTACACCACAAAGACGAACTACTCAGCCTCTATGCGCAATAGCCGCACGTCGGACGTCGGTGCGATTGCTCTCTGAAACTACTGGCTACTGGGAATGGCGACGACAGTCTTCACGATCCACTACTACTTGTACATGGGGGCTCAGCGCTGGGCGGTCTATATCCGAGAGTGCTTTCAATAGCTTTGATATGGATCTCGTGTTTCGTCCGGCTGGATATAGCTCAGAGCGCTCAAATGAAGGTATTTAGCGTTGTTGATATCTACGCCAGTACCTCACTAAAATGTCCACCATCGCAGAACAACTCGGTCTCTCTGACGCGACAGTCGAACGTCTCAGCGGCGACTATCTAAATGCACACATTCTCGCTGTCTTCGCTTATGCACTGTATCTCATGATCTTCCTGGCTACGATGCGTCTGATGGGTGCGTGCATATCAGACTCAAAAGCATCCCTGGACTTACAACCTTCAGTGCGACGCGGGCAATGGTCTATTCGGCGGGTCGCGTTGACCGTCATTCTTTGTTTAATATGGGCCCTTGCCACAGTCAGCTTCGGGGTGGCGTGGAATGCGATGTACGCCACCTACGTCACGCACGGTCAGACCCAGGACGCCATCTTCGGCTATATACTTGGAATTGGGAGTGGGAACTTTACGTCGCAAAGGCTTTCCCTTAACATTGCTTTGGCCGTAACGACTGCGGTCAACGCTATTCTTGCGGAGCTCATTAATGTATGTTGTGCTATTTTGAGAAGGGTAAATACTCACTGATATTGGATGTCAGATATGGAGATGTTGGGAGCTGTATGGTCGCAACTGGCTCGTTCCTGTTGTTCCTTTTCTTGGTGTTATCTGTGGCTTGCGTAGGTTATCCATCTTGGAGTATGCGAACATTCCTCTCAAATCATCTTCACAGTTAGTCAGGTCTTTGCACTGGTGACACTATACCCGAGCTCCGGACCGAAATATGCCAGCAGTCTGGCCTTGATCAACTGGACTGTCGTGTACAACGCCGTCACTGCCTCCGTCAATATCCTCACGACGATTCTCATCCTCTCTAGAATCCTTTTAGTGAGCGGCTTTAAGCGAGCACGAACATACCGAGGCCTCATCGCCATCCTCATCGAATCCGCATTCCTCTACTCCGCCACTTATCTCGTCTATCTCGCGTTGTACGTGCGCGATGCACCGAGCGCGGATCGTGATTCTTTTATATATGTTCAAGGATTGTTGAGCGCTGTCACTGTACGTCTCTTCCAAGTTTCTCAGCCACGACGAATCTGAAGCGCGTTTGATTTCGATAGGCAAGCGCACCGACATTGATTATAGGCCGTGTCGTGACTGGCGAAGCGCATCCTGATGACTCCTGGGCTCAAACTTCCCTTCCGCATATGAGGACTACTGTGCGCAGTACTGCGGAGGGCATTCGCTTCGCCAGTTTTCGTCCAGCGCGGACGCAGGATACGAATGCGGTTGAACTGGCGGATGCTTCGAGTGAATTTGACAGTTCTGAGCAGCGGTTTAAGGCGAGAGGGGAGAACGATGTAGTATTAGAGCAATCTGGATCTGTAACAGATGTAAAAAATAGCAGCAAGTAGAATTTTGTATGAAGGAGGTTAATAAGGGTGATAATGAGGAACTGTACAGAGGTTGGAACTTGGGGATGCAAGAACTGGCAAGTCAATCGCCGAGTGCTATGGCGACGTGTCCCACACCTTTCTACCATTCTCGTTTTTACCTTTGCTTGAAGCTCACAAAGGCATTGCTTCATGTGAGTAGAGGCAGCCCTTGCTAGTGATCAAACCTCGGGCCGATCGCCGAGGCTTAAACTCTTACCTTCATGGACGCGTCTAAATTGCCAACTTCGAACGCGTTTGATGCCTTCACTCCGTTTCTGGAGCTTTCCCGTAGATGTTGCTAGGTATATTTTCGAGACAGCAGCTTACATGGACCAAACGACCGCTCTCTCCAGCTAGTCGTGATGTCCACGACTGTTTTCGAATGGTATGTGTTCAATTCGAAGACAGTGTAATCTTGCCACAAACACCGTTTACAGAATAGACCCCATTCTCTATCGAGTTGTTGTCTTCGGCTCAGTAGACTCTACCAAAAGTTTTTGTTCTGCGATTCAGACGCGCGGTCCAGAGTCGTTCGCTAGAAATGTCAAAAAGCAGGTTTTCGACGGTCCTTGGTGGCCACCCAATTCGCCCATTATTCGGTTAATCTTCTCGGCTTGTACAGGTGTCTCCTCGTTGACATGGTGGATCTCCTACCAACACAATCATGTCCAACCACTAACAGGATAAATCTCTTGCCAGAAGATCTCAAGGTTTAGACTTTGCTCAGCGAAACCGGCCCGTCCTTCTTGTGATTACATCCATCTGGCTAGGAAACATGCGGCGCAATATATTGGGTTGTGCATCTCAAGGCCCGTGACATAAAGGTAAGGCGTAATCCCTTCGGTATTCAGAGGTTCAAGAATCACATTCTTGTTTGATAGATTCTGAAGCATTCAAGTGCATCCGCAGGGTTCTCTCGGCTACGAGGACATGTCGGTGATTTCCAAAGTGATTCCAAGTTCGACTCCGGACGCGTTCTGAAGAATTGACCAGAATGTGGGGAAATGCGCCGGAGGTAGTAAAACGATTGAGAATCCACGAGCAAACTCGAATGTTTTTCGCGCGTGCGAAAGGATGGGGTCTTTGGGTGTTCCCATTAATTGGACAACGTACGAATCGTGATGGTTTCCATGACATACTGAGACTCGCTGAATTTTACCTCACCTCTTGGGGAGGGTTTTATAAAAACGCTTTCATCCTTGTTGAATCTGGACATCCTTGCTTGCTCCTCTTGTCAAGTCTTCGGTCCTCAATGTTGTTTCACTTGATCTTGGCCGTCGCCGCCGTCATATCTAGTCGGGCGGCACCTACCGTGACGCTGGATAACGCGACTGTTATTGGCGCTGCATATGGGAGCGTGTCAAAGTTTCTGGGTATCCCATTCGGACAACCACCGTGCGTTTTCTTTGTAGTACCTAAGAAATGAATGTACATTGACGGTCGTTTTAGTACTGGCGATCTTCGATTCCAGCTCCCCAAAGCAGTGGGCGCGTATACGGGGACTATTGACGCGACGGAGTTCGGACTGTCGTGCCCTCAACAGGCTGTTAAGCTCCCAGTGCTCACAGGACTTCTTCAAGAGACGGTCGATTGCGTGGTTAACTCTATTTTCAGTGTCGTGTTGCCCTCGGATGAAGATTGTTAGTCCTTCAAGTAAAGTATTCAGTCCGTCGATTTACCCGATCACCTCTCCAGGTTTGACAATCAATGTGGTCAAGCCTTCTACCGCAACTTCAAGCTCTAAACTGCCCGTTGCCGTCGTACGTTTCTCCTTCCTCGATGACAAACATGCTGATGGACTTTACGGTAGTGGATATTCGGAGGTGATTCTAATCCTTGGCATCGAACAGACCCAGTCGTTGAGCATGTAATACACAGGCGGCTTTGAAGTCGGCGGGCCATCTCTGTACGATGGCGCCTCCATCGTCCATCGCTCTATCGTACTTGGAAAACCCGTCGTGTATGTATCCATGAACTATCGACTCTCTGGTATGACACATCCACGCATTTCGCCTTCTCTCGTTCCTCACCGCATGCTGCAGCGTTCGGCTTCCTAGCGGGAAAAGAAGTGAAACAAGCTGGAGTGGGAAACCTTGGATTGCACGACCGTAAGCCGCCGTAAAGGGATTGTAATCGTTTGAGGACGTATTAACCGTCCGTGCAGAACGTCTCGCCCTCAAGTGGGTACAGAAGTATGTTACGGCTTTTGGGGGCGATCCGGACAAAGTTACCCTGTCAGTTTTTCCTGTTCACTAAACCTTCAGCTTTTTTTGATGTTAAGACCGGATAGCTGGGGAGAATCCGCCGGCGCCATTTCCGTCGCATCCCATATGCTCTTCAACGGCGGCGACACGGAAGGTTTGTTCAGAGGTGCATTCATGCAGTCAGGATCGCCGCTTCCCGTAGGCGACATTGAAAACGGGCAGAAAGGTTGGAGTCTCTTCTTAATGTACATGGGAAGTACTGAACGCGATCATTAGATTATGATGCCATCGTGGACAAGACGGGATGTTCTGGTTCTTCTGATACTCTGGCATGCCTTAGAACGGTCTCATACGACGTCTTGAAGGCAGCTGTCGATGACTCACCATTCATCTTCGATTATCAGGTGTGTACAGTGTGGTATGCTCTGATGCCAGCACGGGATTCCTGACGAGCGCCCAGTCATTAAGATTGGCATGGCTACCTCGAACAGATGGCGTCTTGTTTTCGGATAACGCGCAGCGTCTCGTGCAACAAGGCAAAGTTGCTAATATTCCTTTCGTTACTGGTGCGGCGCTTCTCTACGAGGAATCCCAACCCAAAGGCTGATGTCTCACATTCAAAGGCGACTGCGACGATGAAGGCACACTGTTCTCGTTCGCTCAACTGAATGTTACGTGAGTACAAGGAGTAAGTATGTCGACACGAAATTTGCTGAGCTTCTCGAAACAGAACGAATGCTCAAGTGAAGGAATACGTTGAGACCATCCTGCTCCCCGATGTCTCCGATTCCGATATTGAGAGACTGATGGATCTTTATCCTCAAGATCCTACCGTGGGATCTCCCTTCGATACTGGCCTTTTAAACGCCGTGACCCCGCAGTTCAAACGGTTCGCTGCTTTTCAAGGAGATGCGGTGTTCCAAGCTCCACGTCGGTTTTTCATCAATGCGCTATCGGGAAAGCAGGACATATATACCTTCAGTACGTGCCATTCTACGCGACGTACCGGTGCACTGATAGCTGTTCGTAGTCAACAAACGCCTCAAAGGTCTTCCCGTTCTAGGCTCCTTACATGCTTCCGACATCTTGAATGTGTACTTTGGCGGAGACATGGCGGACTACCTCATTCGGTTCGTTAACGATTTGAATCCGAATGGGAACACCGGGATTACCTGGCCGAAATGGACTGCGGATTCGCCTGCGATGCTCTCATTTAACGATGGCTTGGTACCCTTGAGTATTACTACCGATACGTTCCGTCAGGAGGCCATTGACGCGTTGAACGAGATACTACTCGAGAACCCCATCTGAAAACTATTCGGTGTTGATGAATACTCACTTCACGGACATACTATCTAACTACACATATACCTACGGACTCTGAAGCCCTCGCGTATTCTGCATCTAACGTTATTGACTTGTTCTGTTATGGTGTTCCGCCATTCTCTATATCGTATGGTTACTTCAGTATCAGTCTAAGCTCTAGATCTCTTCGAAACGAATTGTTCGGCGAACGTCCATGTATCAGTAGACGTGCAATATGGGTCTGTCCCTTCTCGTGCGAAGCAACGATTGGTCCCCCAGCAGCGAAGCAAGCCATGCTTACCCTTCACCGCCTCCACAAGACGCGGCGGAGCGACTGTTATCAGGCTGCCCAAGCGCACACGTTACAACCTGAGGCTGGTTTGAATGTGTTCAACATGTCAGCATCCACGCTGACTGTTTTTGCGCCACGGGTTCCTTCGAATATTCTCCTCTGGAATTACCGCCGATATAACTAAGCTTACCACTAGCGATGTGCACAAAAGGAAGACATCGTCACATTATATGTCGTCGGGCTGCGTGTTCTCATATAAAGCCCTGTTCTCACTTGCACCTTCTATTTCTTACAGTATCATGAGGACTTTCTCAGTATTGGTAGAAATGTCCACCTTGTTTTATGTGTGGCTCGTCCCACAGACTATCAATCCGAATCTCGATATTTGACGGGCAGGTACATAGGTTACGGCCAGCTCTGTGAATCTCAAAAGCAATTGCGAAGTACTGTAGTATTACTACATCAGTAAAACGGTGGGGTTTTCCCGGTGACTTTTTCCCGGGCCCGGACATCCCTGGCATCCCCTGCCCTGGGATCAGATCTCTGACAGGTCCCTGCCCTGCTGGCAGGCTGCAATGTGTTTCCCCGATGCTCTCTGGAGACAACGAGGTCTCTGGGAAATATGCTATGTATAAGGCAAGTTCACAAGAACCTTGTCTTGTGCGTGTGAGGTATGAAGGTAAAGGTC
>QLPD01008331.1:0-12392 GCA_003314085.1 Hymenopellis raphanipes
AGGAACGGGACGAGTCCATGGAACGTTGTCATTTGCTGCGACGACCAAGAAGACGTCGAGCCTAGGATTGGAAGGTCGTATAGCGGGAGCATTCCTACCAAGTTATAAATCGCTCCCTCTCCGCTTTTTGCGCACGGATCCTTCAACTGCTATTCTTTCGGTACATTTCAATTCGTCTCCTCAATTCGACTCAGACTCATGACATCTTGCGACAGGTCTAGAGCAACCGGGAGATATGTACACGAATGCCGTGCACTATCCACTGGTGGTAAGACGCCCTCCTTCGGAACTTGTGCAGACACTAAGCTTTAAAAAGATTGTTATTGCATCAGCAAAGGAAATTAGTTCCACCTACACTACGGTCGCCTTGCGATTTAATGAAGCCAGCTTCTCGATCCTCAGCGCCCGCACCGTTGAACTCGCACCTGCTTCATACACCACGCGTCCAGCAACATCATTCCGCTCGCGATAATAGGAGCAGTCGCAGATATGACTGGGATGTACTGCCCATACGGTATCCTCTATCGTGACCTTCCGCACAAAGACATCCGGCGCCATTTCGGAGGCGGGGTGGTACGTTCGAAGAAACTGTTCGTTTTGGGGAGTGACGCGGTCTATAGCAGATGCCTGGGCTCGTTTGCTTTCGTCTGGCGGGTCAGGTAGTTCTGGAACGCGTCAAGTTAAGGGGCTAGGTCCTGGAATAGGAGCTTACTGGAGAGACGCCTGTCAGCCTGCGGGAGTTCTATCGCGCTGAAGAGGCGGCGAAACATGGCAGCAGAAATTGGATAATGAGGGCGCGCAGCGAGTTGCGAGCGTGTCTGTGGTCGAAGGAGAAAGGAGACGCTGGCTCCTATGTCTGGTGGATCGACAACCCATTACGTAACCATGAGGATTGGTCGCGCTAGAAATGAGGGAGGCGGGGTTTCCATCAAAACTCAAAGCGGAGGGATCGATCAATACACGCAGAATCCTTTCAGAAGGAGAGATTAAAGCGATTAGAGAACAGTTCACGGAGACCATTGGATTGCGCGTCTTTGTCACGGGGTACTTGACCGTCTTGTTCAAGAGCGTGGCGGATTTGAAGAATGTGGCATATAGGGTGTGGCCGTCAGAGCTGGGGAATTTGAGGTGCAGTTGGAGGTGTGGAATGACCATCCCTGCACAGATGGAGGGAACGAGCTTGAGTTGAGCCTGATGGAGGCATTCGATATAGATGGGAGCAACGGGAGATCGAGGTCATCATCACTGCGACCAATGATCTCGTGACTACGCCGGAGTTGTCGAGCACGGTTGCGAGTTATGTGAGCCCGACAACGATGCATGGATTGCTCAGTCCGTTTAGGACTCTATCGGGGAGTGTGCGGGGCGTAGCTCACTGGAGCACGAAGACAGCGTCAGGGTACGCTGCAGTGGGCAAGGAGGTTACGTCACCAGATGGGGCGACAAAGGTTTGCTATTAGTGTCCTTGAATACTTGCGTTTGTTGATTCTTTTTTCTTTTCTTTTACAGATTGGAATCATTGTCAAATCGTACGATGAGCTATCGATGCTTCTGCCGTTTCCGTATGGATATCAACACAACATCTCGCTCATTGCTGGAGACGGTCTCGCGCGCGCTATTCTCCCGACGGGGTCGCCGTGTCTCTCTGGTTTCGCGTCTTTCGACGCGCTCGCTGACGGAGCAGTCGTTTTCACGGTCCAGCACCGTCCCGGCGCTGAGACCATGATGCGCAACTCGCTCATTGAAGGATGATACGCGTCAGCCTTCTCGACCCGATGTTCTGGCGACTTACATGCTCTTCGTGGCGTGTGTGAAGTATGACGGCTCTCGTGTCCGTCGTTGACTTCGGGCGCGTATTTGAAGTTTCCCATCGGTTCGCTTGCCATACTAATAATAAGTACTTTGCAGAACCGATCCCGAAGGGACTTCAGGGCATCCCCCAATGGACACAGGTACTGGTTCACGCCCCGTGGTTCATTCTCACCATGGACACCGTCTCTGTTCGCCGCCTAACACCGCCCATCGGCCGATGTCTGTTCGCCATGCCACATGTCGCGACGGCCGCATGACTTCAACTTATCCGGAATATCCAGAAGGATGGAGCCTCCGTCATGCCGCCTACCAAATATTGCACTTGTCCGTGGTCTGGTTGTTATCTGGTGAGCGTTTCAAATCTTGGGCATTTCTTCGTAATTCTGATTTTGTACTTTAGAATGATACCTGGTCATGAAGGACCCCGAAGCTTTGAGTTCGTTGCCTCGGGGTGCAGACTACGCTATCTTCCTGGTCTTGGTGCTGGCGGCGCCCGCGCCAGATGTTCATGTACGTTTACGGACTGGTGGTATCGGGTTATGACCCTACATCACCTAACACTTGGCGGGTTAGAAGGCTCCATATATCTACTGCCTCCATGCGCGGTACAGTGTGCCGCTGTGATGCCATGGCGAGTATCTCGATCCTCGCTGATATTTCACAAATTGATCATTGGTCCTCAGACTTGTCTTATAGTTGTATGTTTGATCGCGTCCTCTTGCCTTCTCACCACCGCGACCAGTTTCACCAGTTCGAAAACTGACTGTTACGCCCACCATGGACACAGCTCGCACTGCCGTTTCCGACCTGTCATGGCTGTGCGCTGCGACCTCATCATCGCGCCGCCTTCACGGACAGCCAAAAGTTTAACATTACGCCGATCTCAATCAAGACTGTCTCGAGGACGAATTGCCTCTCATTCTGGACACGCTGGGACCGCGTCTCTAGGTACCGCTATCATCTTGCGTCCCGCCAAGTTGTCATCGAGTACCGGTGCGATGTGCGGCGGGGCGGCGGGAGAACAATACGCAGGAGCTTTCTCCACCCGATCTCCCGGTGACTTGCATGCTCTTCATGATATGTACGAAGCATGACGGCTCTCGTGTCCGTCGTTGGCTTGGGGGTGTGTATCTGAAGTTTACCGACGGTTTGGTTGTATGTACTAATCATAAGTACTTTGCAGACACGGTTGCGAACGGACTGCAAGACATCGCCCAACGCAAATGGGTACTGTGCTTCATGTCCTGTGGTTCATTCTCACCGCCGTCGTTGTCTCTATTCGCCGACTAACCCCGTCCATCGGTCGATGTCCGTCCGCCAGGCCATATGTCGCGACGGCGGCATGATTTCAACTTATGCGGGGATATATTGAAGGATGGACTCTCCGGCATGCGGCCTACGAACTATGACACTTGTCGGGTGTCTGGTTGTCGTCTGGTGAGCGTTTCAAATTTTGGCCATTTCTTGATAATTTGATTTCGCACTTTAGACATGATACCTGGTCATGAAACGACCTCGAAACTATTCGTTCGTTGCCTTGGGGTCAACACTACGCCATCGTTCTGGTCGTGCTACTGGCGGCGCGCCAGCCGGGCGTTTAGGACGCTTCACGGACCGGTGGTTCGCGGGACGTTGGGCTTATGACACAACATCACCTAGCACTTGGCGGGTTAGAAGGCTCCATATGTCTACTGTCTCCATGTCCAGTACGGTGATATTTCAGAAATTGATCGTTGGTCCTCAGACTTGGCTTGGCGGTTCAATGGCTGATCTCCCCGTCTTTTCCCTTCCATTTCGTTACATATCTACTCCTTATTCTTTAGAGAAGGGTGCAGTGGTCTTCACCGCTGTGCTCTCGTTGCTCGCGACACCCGTGTTCGCATACTATAACATTACAACCTAACGAGTCGTACTTGTCTATACACATCTTCTTTTTTCTTAATTGACATGTGCCATGTCGTCTCTTCATTCACCCGCAAGTGTATTGTTAAGCCTAGGACCAAGCTAATCAGATAACATCCTTAGACTACTTCGTGTTAAGCCTGCCCCATTGCTGACTCTTTCTCCAGGATACGGAGTATCTTCAAGCCCCGCGGTCTCCTCAAGCCATCACACCACCTTCGTCGGCGGAGGACGAAGAGAGCGGATGATGTGGGCTTTAATCCTCCTCACGTGGGTCGGAATGGGTAGACGAATAGAGACGGAGGGGTTGAGAGAGATGTGCGCTTGTGCTTGTGCAGGATTGGAGCGACGTCTACATCCTTTCCTACCAACACCAAGGCTCCTCCATCCCTGCAAAAACCTCCCGTATTCTTCGACTCGAAGGAGTGGGATGAATTACTGTGTGCAAGCACGTGGGGAGACGTGTATCAACGTTCAAAATTAACTAGTAGATAGGTCAAGACGCTGATCCGGACCCTTTTTTGTTGGCACTTGCATATGCTCCTCCCATACAACTTGAAGACCTGCACCGGCAAGCAACTCCAGTTGCCCAAAATCCAAGAAACGTCAACTGACTGTTTTGCGAAATCAGCGTCCATGTCTTTTTTTTTTTTTTTTTTGAATCCATTAGACTCTATTGTACTGCTGTACATGTAAGAGTATTTCGATGTCAATGTATGTATCCTAATAATCTATGTGTTTGCGTGTGGGACTTCTATCTGCTGCTTGGGCGCCCTTCGGGCGCCCCAGATAGTCGGTGTGTGACTATCCTGACCACGGTGAACGAGTCGCTTTGGTGGGTGTCACGGTGGTTGTGCTGTGAGCGATGCTTCTAGAACATCGCATTGAGTAGTGAATCGAGTGATGTGGAGTGTGGTGGTGGTGGGGGAGCTGGCATTTGGGTTGGTGCAAAGCGTCCATGTCACCACCTGTACAGAGAGCGCAAAGGTACCAACTTCCTGGGAAATGATTTTTATAAAGGAGTGGGTGCCCCACGGATGGCTTACTATCGACTTTCATTCAATTCGTCACTTTTTCGGAAATTTTCGGACCAAATATTTTTCTTTCGATTTATAGTGATTTTTGCCGAGGACTTTTTTCGGCCGTGTGACCTGTGACTGACGAATTAATCGAAAGTCCACAGTACTTCGCAGTCCTTCAGCATGACCATGGCTGGTCCACTGGTATCATATGAATGCGAGGACATCACATTGTTGGACAGGGATCGCAGGAGAGGGCAGAAAGCGTGAACAGAGAACAGGAAATTAGATGAAATTATTGTTTTAGGTAGGTAAGACAAGATATTGATGTGTAAAGCAGTAAAAGTTGCGTGAAAAAGCAAAGAAATGAGGTGTGCAGAGAGCATTTTTCGTTGCGCCACAATTGGTTTCGCACCGAGGAATTTGGTCTTGTTTGGCCCACACAAAGGACTGTTCCTGGGACCGATCAATGATTGCTCGCTGCGCTCGCAATGATTCTTTTCTGAATAATCAAGGCCATCTATGGGATGTATGTGGGGGTGGGATAGTTAAGAAATTCAAGATGGTGGTAAAAGTAAAGGGGAGGTGTGGCTGTGCATTAAGACTTTCCTGACTGCCAGGTCATCCCAACCTTGCCCGACAACTCAAACTCCAGGGGAGCTTGAGTGATACCGCTCAAGCTAGGCGTGGCGAGGCTTTTGGTGTTGTATGCCCGCCCCATCGTGTCTGTTACGCCACAATCCTCACAGCCTCCCTGTCACCCAAACAGAGCATCATCGCCGACCCCCACATATCAAACACCGCATCATCATCCATCATGCGCCACAGCAAGCTCCGTGCAATGACAGTGCTGTCCCACGTATACACGGCAAGTACATGGCATCGTTCTTCAAATTCACAGTCCGCTTTCTCGGCTCAGTGACTTAATACTTTGCGCTTTGCCACTTCACTTGTTGACGGGCGCAATAAAAGGATGCTCTGGTATCACGCTTTGGAAACTGAAAAACCGAAAATCATATGTTCAATGTACAAGCTTAACAGAAAGGTCTCATTCACACCCCAGTACACTTGGCATCCTCGCTGTCTTGATCGACTTCCCGTCCTCTTCTCCCTTTACGGGCTTAGTGCTGCTATTTCCTTCTTGCACCTATTGCTCGTCTATCAGTCTGTGGATCTCGGAGACTTCTACAAAATGCATACCTCTTCATTCTGCGCCTTCTTCTCCTGCGCCTTAGCCACTCGCTTGGCGCCTGCGACTTTTCATTCGGCCTTGTTGTCCGTCAGTGCGGGTGCTGGAGAGACGTCTGCAGTGCTGGTAGCATGGCGTTCTTCTCTGGGGAAAAGGACGTAGTCTATGCCCGGCCTTGGCTCGAGCAAGGGGCCTGACAGAAGAAGAGGAGCATTGTCTGGATGTTTGTGTGGTGACGGATGTTGTGATAGTATGTTTATAAATTAAGTACCTTGACTTTAACGATCGGTTTTCCTTTGTAAAAGCGAAAGTTGATTGAGACTTGGCTTTTTTTTGTTGAAAGGAGATAATGCAACTGTTGCGCCTTTTGACCAAGCGGTGCCAGACATGCTCTCATTCGTTTCTTTCAATAGGCCGAGACGGATCACCAACGTGGACTGGTGCGAGTAGTGATCAAGGAGAACATCAGAATACTGTACTATTACGACCGTATGTTCACGTCACACGTCACAAGGCCACCTTATCTCCTTATCGAACCTCGGAAAACGCCTCCGATCACTTATCGGGCGTGGGAAGGTCCAAAAAATAATAAATTTGTGAACATACGGTCGTAATAGTACAGTACGGTTTGAAGCCATGTACAAAGAAAGTTCAAGGTCATCAAAATTCTACATCCAGGTTCTTGCGAGCCTTGATCGTTGCCCAACGGCTATCCTGCTGGAAATACAGCCGTCCGGCCGCGAGGCTGGGGAAAAGCAGAGGCCTGTACATGACATATTCAAACCTGAGATTGAAAGGGCCATCGAGCACTAGAGCTGACATAGACTTTTTCAAACTGCCCGAATGCACATATAAAGTTATATTAGCTACTACGGCCTATTCCAGCCATTGCGGAAATAAAAGCGCAACTTCTCAATCATAATCGGAACAGTATCACCTACAACAATGCCAAAATCCATATTGTAAAATCGGACTGCATTATAGAGATGAACAGTTTGAAACGTGGAATGCATGGGATCCGCAGGGAATGCTGGAGGTGCCGGAATATCCCCCAGATTAGCTACTGGATTGGCTCCAAGAGGCAATCCGTTGGCAGGAACTGCATGAGGCCAGAGAGGAAATCCGTCTCCAGGATTCTAACCAGGCACATGAATTATGAGGTATACAAGTGGATACTGCACGCACTGTTTTCGCCAGCCATTCTCCTCCCGTAGAACCAGCATCCAAATGTGAGGCAAGATTACGGCGAAATCGCCGCTCGTTGGCAAAGCTGGCTGACCAGGTGGCAGTTAACTGCCGCGTAACGTCGTGGGTTACCTGCTGAGCGATTTGTTGCGCCAGTTGGGCTAGTTGCACCTGAAGAGGGCCAGGCGCGGGATTTGCGACGCCAGCGGCATGTACCATCGAGACTTGGGATGATTAATAATAGGTGAGAAATGAGCCGAATAGGTGTACGTACCTTCCATGCCCACAAGTAGCTCATGCTCCTTCGCGGCCTCGATTAATGGTTGAGGTACGTTGACTAATGTGAATGAGACCTAGAGAAAAGAAACGTGAAGAGGCTCACACACCAGTATTCTCCAAATTTCTCGTCGAAAGGCGAGCGTTCAAATAGTCACCGGGGGCGATAGCAGTTCCCGCGAGGTGGGCAGTATTAATGGTCGGATTTACGGCCAGAAGATTAGGAGGAACCGGTTGGCCATAGAGAGTGGCAGTGCTCGGAATATTTGCGATGTATGCCATGGCGCCAGTTGTTGTTGTTGTTGTGAAGATGGTGGTTGGAAGATAACGTGGGTGGCATGGCTAGTCGGGCCGGTTCAAATAAAGACGTTGGTCCGCAAATCGTCATGACCTCATGCCTGACTACCACCACGACGACCACAGGGAGCGCCGAACACCTCGACTCTGCCCTGATTCCTTGCGCTGCGAGTGCGCTTCATTCTTGCATTTGCGTTTTTGAGGCGCCTGATGACCTGAGAGCGCAATGGGTCAGCAGTCGGGATGGCTAGCGGTGGTGCGGGTTCAGGTCCTCGGATCGGGCCAATCTTCCTGGTAGTGCGTCTCCGGTGACCTACATGGCGCTTCTCACAATCTCGTAGACACCCGCTTTCTGGACTGCAAGTTATAACTTTGGGCATCTTGGGCGGGATCCAGATACCGTAGGGCGCTGATTGTTTGTCAGGCCTTTCTCCACCATCGCCCGAGGGCACACGTGTACGGACAGGTCCGGCGCTTTCTCCGTTCTGCCCCGTCGCGTCGCGGAAGTGGATGGTGACAGTGTGTCTTGTCAGGCAATGCCCTCGTTTCATGGTACATCGCTGCCGCCTCATGATTATTCCAACGTTAATATTCATCCATAGTAACCCCTCCTTCGAGCTCCCTCCCGCCAGCCACCGCGCTTTTGCCGACATACTTTGGGTTTGGCGTCGTTACATTTCCTGGCTCAGTCATGCCCTCCTTTTTCAGCTTCGTTATCGCACTCGCCGCGGCATACACTACCATTCTCGAGCAACTTTCTAAGCGACAGGAACAGCGCGCGCGATTCTTGTTCCCATTACTCGGCGGGAGTCCCGCTCTCTCTCAAGGCGCAAACATGGGAGAAATTAGCATTTTGATGTGTACGTTCCATCCGACGATCATCCTCACATCATACTTACGCGCCATTTTGGCACGTACAGCATCGGAGGTCGTCATTCCTTGAAGGTAAGGGCAATAAGTCGACGCCTTCCCTGGAACTACGTTCGTCATCCGCGGAATCGCAGAAGGGAGCAGCGGTCCTTAAGGCCGCTTTGCTCACACTCCTTGCGGGTGAGTGTCCTTCGTTCGTCAACTTTACCCGAACGTTAACTTGACGGCTAGCTGGAGTTTTCGAGTTGATATCCCACGCAGAGTGAAGAAGGTACGGGGATGTTGGGTGCCGTGTCGTACAGAGCGCTTGGTTTCGGTGAGGCGTTTACATATTCCGAGTGTATCACGACTGATGTTTCCAGGAATAGACCTGTATGCGACCATGTAAATAACCAATAGTGTATATTATGCGCTGTAGTGAATACTAGTCCCTTGGTGAGTTGATAGTCAGTGATCTTTTACTTGAATTGACCTTGTACAGTTTGTTCCAACCAGTGTGATAGAGCCGTGTCGCCGTTATGAGATCCACAAGACGTAAGATTGCCGCGCCGTCCGCCTCAATCCACAACTGTACTCGGTTGACAATTCGGCAAGACTGGTAATAACGAGTAAGGAAAAAGACGTATCTGCATGGCGGGGTGGGCAAGGATAACGTTCTCCGTCTTCACGGGTGTGTCTTCGTGTCGGCGCCGTGATATTGGAAGGAGACAGTGTGTGCATATCTGTGCTGGGCTGATAAAGTCTCGGTGCATCTTTGCAGTTTCTTAGTATCGCATGAATATCCTTGCTGGGCCGGATGTCTCGCGTCGTGGTGGTGGTGAGATCACGGCGCGCTGCGGCGGAGAATTGTCTTCTCGCAGGGAAGATATCCATGTAGAATTCATCCGACACTCTGATACACATTCCTGCCGCACGTCCTTAACACTCAACCACGACATGCCACTAAAGAAACGTCCACCAAGATGGATGAGGAGGAGGAAAAAGCTAATGTGGAAGATCCTGCCGATGTTTCCGCACCTGACGGTCAGGTCGACGATGAATTGCTTCCTGCGCCTGATGACGGCGATGAACCTGCCAGCGACACCTCCGGTATTCGAGAATCATTATCCTACGTATGGATCCCAGAATGACCATAGGGTAATTGGGGTGGGCAACATGAGGAAAGAGCACATGGCGCATCTACCGAATTTGGTAGGAAGGGCTGCACATGCGGAATTCGTGCAGCATTACCTGGTATCCGTGCACGGCCTGACCACACGACATCAACATGCCACCGAAAAAGCGTCAACCACCGCAAAAGTAAGTCGAAACCTTTTCATTCCATGCCGTTCATAATGATAATTTACCGTAATGTGCCTATGATGATTAGGTGCACACTAGAATTCTGTCCTTCTCCACAATACACGGGCCCGCTTACAGAACATAAGAAAGACGCACATGAGTTTCATACCGTCAGCGTTTACTTGAGTGAGGATAAATCTGTATCACTTTCTCCCTGTTCTGAAAGCAGAAAACAGATGGTGTGAAGCATCTGGTTACTCGCGATGCTCTGACGCGCTGGTTTCGGTGCTTGTGCCCTGATATGAATCATAAACACTGGTCCAGGAAGAAATTCCAGTACCTTACCCACAAGGCCCATCCTCCTAAGGAGACAATCGACGGCGTCGCTGAGGATCGCGCGGATGACGGCCCCAGAGCTGACGCCGAGGATGTTATGGATGTGATTCCTGTCGACGAATGGGCAGCGCAGGAGGATATCCCCGAACCCATCGAAGCCCCTCCGGATCCCCTTTTTCTTGTGACTGCGAACAGCTATGAGACCGTCGCTGCAGATGATGAGATGGATGAGGAAGAGGAAGATAGAGGAGAAGATCCTGTCGGTGTTTCCGCGCTTGACGGTCTGGTTGACGATGAATTACTCCCTCTGCCTGACGACGGTGATGAACCTGATGACGATGAACCCGACAGCGACACCCCCAGACTAGACACACCAACAGACGATGATTCCTCTGACGAAGGAAAGGCTCGCAGAATTCTTCGCGATCACGCCATTTGCGTAGATAACAATCATCAGTGTGCCATCTGCCTGGATTGCCGCGCGATTATTGCACGTCACTTCGTTCACGGCCATCGGAAGCACACACACGCAATCTTTTACAGGTCTAGCCCTTTGCGTCTTCCCCCAAAGAAACGACTCTTGTCACTTCTTGACCGCCTTGGCGTCGCAGCCACTCTCACGTTTCCGCTGGAGGCAATTCCTGCTATTCCAGGCGTATCTATCTGGACTGAGGGTGCGAAGTGCATCACAGATGGGTGTCCGCAGCGCGGTACCGTTTTCCGTAATCTTGCAGCATGTGTACAGCACTGCAAGTCGCATTCAGATTCCAGACGACAGATTGTGGAAAACGTGGCATGTCATCAGGTTGGCCTGTATCGTGGTGACGGTATCGTCTACGTGGAGGTTGATCAAAGATGTTTCCCACCCAACAGCCTAGTGGCGAGAGTGCTTTCTGAGGAGATGCCCCTGCCGCCGTTCATAAGTCGAAGTGGAGGGGATCCTCGTTTCGCCAACATCATGGCAGATCGATGTGGATGGGATACATATCTACAGGGAAATATCAACGTACTTCGCTTACGTGCCACTGTCCCTCGTCCAGACGCAAATTTGGAGCCAGATCTTCACAAAGTTCGCGCCCTAGTCCGATCATACTTTCATCAGGCGGCTTCCTCAATTCGAAAGGTTCCAAACGCGGTGCTGTTACAGATTCATTCCCCGAAACCAAAGTATGATGGTCTTTCTTTTACAGTGCTTTTTCGCTGACTTCTTATTGGAGTAATATGCACCTTGTCCCGTTTGGAGCACCAACTGCCGGTACCATCGAGAACTATGCCGATGGCATGATGGACCTCATGGGATTTCTCTACCGTCATGTGACCGAGCCTCTGAGCGATTTCACAGTTCCCGTTCATCCCAAGATTCAAAAGGATCTACGTTCTCTACTCGCCCGACGCTCTGCTCCCCGCGACGATTCTAGGTCGCAAATTCATACGATCATCTGGAATATCGTGTCGCTTACAGCCCCAGAAGCTGAGTATCGGGACGATCTCAGCGTAATTAATCTATTTCTTATGGTTTATCATTTCAGCGATGATAACGGCTCGTTCTTACCTTCTCATCATGTCATCTCAACGATATCAAGACTATTATGGTGCTTCCGTGCAGCTGGGATTTGCGAGCTGCTGAACCAGATGCGCCACGACACAGATGACGAGGGCGAGGAAGCACTATCGTGAGTGGCGGCACCACACTATCCATATCGGATACTGAAACGACCTAGTGTCTACACTCGACTCGTCGAGCCTTACCTAACTGACAGGGAGAGGACGTCCTTCAGCATACTTCGAGAACGCCAGTTTACAATTATGACACTCGAAAAGCAGCTGCCTCGCTTTGAAAGGGCATACTGGGATCCATCTGGTGATGTCCTGAGTATCGATGGTTGTCCAATGAACGTGTCGCATATTGTGGGAGCAGCTCAACAGGGGATACAACAGCTCGAATCTCACATCCGTGCCTTGATACGTGGCGCCAATATCTCTTCCTTCCTCGAGTATGTTGACAGCCGCCTTGCTGGGCCACCTGATTCGCACCCATTCTTTGATGCGCCAAGGAAGGGAACAGTCAACACCTCGGTTTTCACCTTCCTTGAGAATGGGCTCGGAGACGCCGGATATCGAACACTTGTGTTGGATCATAACGTACATGCATTCTTCGTGAAATGGGATAGTCAGGTCATACCTGTACCAGGTGAGCTCCTCGGTGTGAATATTCTTTCAATCCT
>QLPD01008337.1:0-28305 GCA_003314085.1 Hymenopellis raphanipes
GCAGTTCTGGGCGCTCCGTCGCATCAGAATTGGATGATGTATTGTTCTGTGTGGCGGGACCGTACTCTGAATGAACTCATGCTCCCGTGGTGTTGATAGACGCGGACTGTACTTAGGATTTGAAAGAGATACATATTGTAGTACTACCTACAACATGAATTCGTGTAGAGCAAGAATGAGAAAGAGATAGCAGCCGCATAGCCCGCAATACTACCAGGGCGGTCTTAGTAAATGATGCAACCAATATTGTGTATGACGGCAGGTACATACCTCCACTTTGAGTCTTCATACTCGAATAGCACGAAATAGGTGTCTATACAAGCGGAAATTTAGCGTGAACTTGAATATCCATCTGCTACAGAGAGGAATTTACTTCCTGTTAAGTGCGCCACAAAGAAATCTCCAGACGGGGACCTGGAGAAAACGTTAGTCAAGGCAACGATCAGGCGCCCGTAAAGATCTTACACACGGAAAGATTTCCGCGGCGGGGACCTGAATCCAGTCTCTGCGCAACGGTCTGTTTCTATTCCTCATTCCAACTTTCCCACCTACCATCACCTTCCTCCCAGAATCAACAAAATATCGCCGTAAGCACGTCGTCCGCTCCATCCAGCTCGTCCGCTGAAGTTCTCTATCAGCTTGTCCTTACGTGCGAGTTGAACGATGGTAAGTTCTCGTTCGCAATGTCCCAGTTCCCCGCTCAAGTTTGGTCAGGAACCGAATATGATAGGATATCCTATCCCGGATTTTTTGAGCGGATAGGATTCGATAGGATTATGCTAAATACACTACCCCTGCATTGTACCGGCCGCTGAAATCCTATCCTATCTCATCATATTTTATCTCAATCAATCAATAGTACAAGCAAAAAAGTATTGAACATTCCACTCAAAGTATCCTAACCTATCCCATCGTATCCTAGCAAATCCTACTCAGGCAATCCTAACTTATCGTATGCTACAGCTTTCCGCGAGCTGTCCCCCACCCTCTATCCCTCTGCCTCTACCACCTCAACATCAGATCCCATTTTTGTCCCCATCGTCCAGTTGTCGTCAATGTCGTAGTGTTGCCGTCGCCGTCTCCGGGCGCGGTAGTCAGTAGTGTGGTTGTCCTGTTGTGGAAATACTCACTGTTACCTGTACATTAATTATGAGCGAAGGAGGGCAAAAAGGCTCACCTTGACGATGCCGTCTGTCTGCAAACAGCCCGGCATCAAGCGCTCTAGCGCATACGGGTCTCCATCATTTGTCTGCAGCCTCTTCCGAGGGCTTATGCGTTCAGCGGGGCCATTGGCGTTAGATCCAGATCTTCGTAATATCTTGGTCATCATCATAGTGAGATCGTCATCTTGTTTTGGTGGGGTGGAGGACAGTCATTGTCGTCCGATCGTGTCCAGCTCCAGCGCGTGTTGATGGCATGCCGAGGATGTTGTGGTCGCTGTGCCGAACTCGTAGCAAAGGTAAGTCAGTAGTGAAATGTGGCAGAAACAATGCACACCTTGACGATGCTGCGCTGTCAGCAGACAGCGCAACATCAAGCTTTCCACGTCCGTTACCCCTGGGTTCACCATCAATCGTCGTTCGAGATTTACGGCCTCGTATGAGGGCTCACGCGTCCTGCGGGGCCGCCGGGGTTCCCCAAGCCCGCAAATTGACAAAAATAGGGAGAGAAAGAGACATATGGATGTAGAACGACACCCGGAGGGCCCGCGTCGAAAGGTTGGGTCTTCAGACACCAGGCGTCGTCAGAGGATGGTGGTAAATGGAGAGCCTGCAAGCAACAAATGCGTCACAATCACCACTCGGACGATCGGACCGGACAAAGGGCCACAATGCGAAGTCATATGACCGCGAAATACAGATCCATTTCATCCTACCCTTTGACTTGTCCGGCAGTTTATCCCTTATTGCAAGTAGTATATTCAACGTAGATAGTCACATGTACATAAGGAACAAGGCCAGAATACATTTCCGAAGAGGCACAAATCCGTGTACTACGAAACATTGTAATCAAGCACGAGCCCACTCACGTTGCGAAGCGAGACGCGCCCTCGAGGCAGCCACGCCGCTAGTCGAAACACAAACTCCATCTGAGGAAATATTTTTCTGAACAAAATATGAATGACAATAACACGAACACAGAAAACAACATACGAAGACCCCCACCCGGACGGTTGTGGAGTTTCATCCCCCTTGATCCCGCCTTAGAGGGCGGCAATGACGTCGCACTAACAGCAATGTCAATTTACGCCCGGGAGTCTCCGCGCCGACCAGCGAAGACACAGCGACGAGAAACTCCTTGATTATGCCCGATCTACATTTGCGCTTTCCGCGAAGGGCATGGTCGGGAGCTGGCTCTCCAGTCTCCTCAGGCCCACTTTCAAAAGGCTGCCTGATGGATGGGGAGTACCCTGATTGAGGTGGATGATGGGGGAGGAGGCGACGAGGGCGATGCAGCACGCATGGTAGGAGACATCAATGCCATTGGCGTGAACCGGGCTCATCGGAGATCGATCAACGTTTGCCTAGGAAAGTGATTGTGAAAGCGGTGCTACGGGGTCGGATTTGAGATCAAGTGCGCCAATGGAAACCATTCTGGAAGTGAATGAGACGAGAAAATTCGGATATCAACATCCCGCAACACATACCACTTTTCGTTGTGGCATGTAATAAGCCAATCCGGACAGAGGAGAGGTATACTGAGCTGGAACGCCCTGGTGTTGCGCCGATACTACTTCCAGTAGCTTGAGCGCCATTCGCTGTTGCTGCAGGTGTCGTGCAAATGAAGCGAGTCGCGTCGATCTAAATGTTGTCGATTCATTTGGTTTTCATTTGGCTCAGCGCCAGCTTGCGTTCTCGAGCAGAACCTCAAACTGCACGTTGCGGAAGCAACGTGTCCGGCATGGTATGAGTGCAGACACGAATGACATCGGAGGGGATGTGCCAACTGAGGTGCGCAAGACGAGCTGGAAGGTGTATTCCTCGTCTGCTTGTAGTTCAGAGAGCTTGGTCGAGAGGTTCGTTAAAGGTAAAGGGATAGCGTCGAGACATTCATTGTTTCCGTAGATGTCGAGAAAGCGCAGCTTCGTGGTCGCGAGCATGATAGGAGGCCATTCCAAGCACGGGAACAAGCTTTCTGGGTGAATGGATGGGCAGAAGGGGCAGCGACGCTGATGGTTTCAACGGCTGGCCTGAGAATAAGTGATACGAACGGCGGCGTGGAAGTGCGCGTTCCGACTCCGCTGGCGGAGGTGACAATGACTGGCTCCGAGAGCGCAGTGCAGGTGGAAAGAACGAATCGTCTTCCTCTTCAGGCGAGGAAATTTCCGGCCTTGGAGAGATGGACTCGGAAATCCTAGGCTTCTTCGCCTGCTCCAACGCTTCGAACGATTTGCTCTTTCTCTTGGGTGCCGCCCTTTTTCTAAACTCAAATCCGCCGTTCGCGAAGAGTGGCAGATCCTTGTCAGCGATAGAGTACAAGTTCACCTTGCGCTTGTCGCTTGTATCCTGCGGCACGATGAAGAAATAGGACGAGTTGACTCGGCGGGACAGGTTCTTTATCCACGCTGCGTCGTCTTTTTCCGAGGAGACAGAGTAGAATGGGTAGACGGTGCATATGTAGTTGGATATTTCGCGAAGCGTAAGGCAGCGGTCTTTGGGGGAGAGGATGGCCTGCCCGATGAGGGCTTGTAGAGGGACATTGGGTTCGCCCACCGACCGGATGTGTCTCAGGTGTAATCGGACCTTCATCTTCCTCGGACTCATTACCGTCAGAGCCATCGTCAATGAAGCCAGGATTAGAACTGGATACGAGGACGGATGCGAGCACAGGCGGCGCCAAAGGAACCTCCAGATCGTCGATGCACAATACCCCAATGTCCGCGCTCAACGCCGAGCTACGACTCTAGCTGCGCCTCAAAACAGGCGATTCGATTCCAGACTTCGGGCTATCCGGCATAGCAAAGCAATCCTCCAGCACCTGCACATCTGCGCGCAAATCGCTTAAAGAGACGCGTCTGAGTGGGTCGACCTAGAATACCCGTTTAAGGATGGCATTGACGCTGAGTGAGACGGGCAGCACGCGCAGAAAGTAGTCTTCGTCGTCAAGAAAGGCGGCAAAACACGCGTCCGTTGGGCGAGCGTAGTTCCATGGTGTACGCTGGGTAATCATGTTGACGAGCACGATGCCAAGGGCCCAAATGTCGTTGCATCGCGTCGAGTATGATCTGTTCTGGAAGTCAAAGTCTTTGGCGATGCAATCTACGACGAATTAGCAAAGGCGAGATGATGAAAGCTAACAGACGTACCCGGGCTCATGTACTCAACGCTTCCACATCGAAAATCGCGAGAAACAGGCGCCTGCGTCGACAGTTTAAAGTCTGCAAGATACACCTGCGTGCCATCCTTCGAGCAGAGCACGTTCTCGGGCTTGATGTCGCGGTGGTACACGCTGTGCTGATGACAGAATGAAATTGCGTCGACGAGCTGTAAAAAGGGGAGTTTGATTTCATCTGTGCGGGATGGAATTGATGTCCTTCTTATGTTTCACAGTTCGTCGTATCTATCAAAGAGAAATTGGTCAAAATGCTATGCAATTAGCAGGACTAGCGGAGTTTGCCTACCTCGTCGCGTGCGTCCGCAGATTCCAACGACCACCGCACAGTGGCGCTCAGGTCTCACTTATCAGGGCGGTACCATGTCTGTTTGACTGTTCCAGGATGAGACTGAGGATTTTGAGAGATCACACGAGTCATTAAGGATGAAAGTATACGGATGGATGAAAGAAGGAAGGAAAGGTGAAAGGGAAAAGACGGCGGCGTACTTGGGCGATCGTTATCCGGCAATTGCCGAATGTTCGGTTCAGCGTACTTACTACTTCCAAATTAATGTATTCAGAAACTTCAATTAAATCTCTCCAAATCTGTCAAAATTATGGCCAGTCTTGTTTCAAGTACAGTATGTACTTATTCAAAGTCGGGCGACTCAAACGGGCCGGTCATGTGATCAGTTGGATGATCGGATCGGACGCCAACAAAGCCACAACTCTTTCTCCTACGACCACCACCACCGCCGGCCAGCAGTCGACTGCATGTCGCCGCTGTCCGATGCCGCAGATGCTCGATTGTATGTCGGCACTGCCCTTGTCTGTCGTCTACCAGCTCTCAACACCTGGACGCCGACGAGCCGGCCTTGGGACACGGGTCGTCTACGCGATGTCCTCCTTCAATCCACCGCTGTTTTCCGCTTTTTCATTGACGTACGGGCTTGAAGAGTCGCAGCAGCCCCACTGGACGCGTAAGCCCTCTAGCGAGGCTGCAGATCTCCAACACTGATGATGGTGACCCCGGGGGTTCATGGAATGTGGTATCTGATGTCGTCCTGTCTGCTGGCAGGCGGCATGGTGAAGGTGCACTTTTTTCCCTTGTATTTTTTTTCCTAACATGACAATAGCAGGACGAGGACGAGGACGACTCAGTACCACAACGACGTCACCGCGACAAGGAACACCCCCAGGATAACGATCTCACCATGAGGAGGCCATGACGACAATGATCCTGACGCGACAACGACGGCACAATGATGATGGACTATCCTATCCCACCAGGACACTCAGGACAGCCACGACTCCGCCACCAGCCATAACATCCCTGGCATCACGACAACAAAGATCAAGACTGCATGCAGGTACAAAATGGCCCAACACCCACAACACCGCAATTACGATGGATTACCACCTCCTTCGATGGCGGCCTCGAACAGGACTGCACGAAGCTATCGTTAGTTGTTTGCGATTGGATATGATCAACCTCTGCGATAGGATTGGATCGGATTAACATATCCCTTATGATAGGCTCAGATTATTTTTACTTCGCAAGTTAGGCTGGAGATGTGATAGGATAGGATAGGATATAACGGCATGCTCTGCTTACAGTGTTGATTGTGTGTGATAAGATAAGATTGGATAGGATGAGATAGGATGCATGCTATGGGGGTGAGTATATTGGTCTAATCCTATCCAATCCTATCCCTTCAAAAAATCCAAGATAGGATATCCTAACAATTTCTATAGGTGGTTTGGTGTAGTGTTCAGGAGTCGCGACTTGAAGACGGCGTCAAGATAAGCAAACGAAACATCCTGACAACGCGTATACTGACGTCCTTGGGTCTAGAAACCGCCATAGTCGCCCAATTCGTCGAGATCCGAGCTTAGAATCGCTAGAAGTCGGGAAAGGTGCGTAAATTTGTCCAGACAGCATGCTCCAAATTGAGACACAGTGTGCTCCAGAGTAATAATGGTCCAAGGATTCGTGGTCGCTCAATTCGTCGAGATCCGAGGTCAAAAATCAGAGTGCCGAGGGGAAGAAGGTGAGTCGCGAAAGCCTACACAGCTCACATGCCTACCTTTTATTGCAGTTGGGAATATCATCAAGATGGGGACACAAGACAAGCCAGAGCCACTCAAGTAGTCGAGAACCGGGTTCAGATTGGCTGGAGGAACAGACCAAGGAAACGGCGGCGGTGCGTTGTCATATGGGAGATCATTCCAGAAGGACTGACACACGCGGACCCACAGACATCATCGAACGTCAAGAGGAGCCGAATCTCCATTAGGAGAAGGATCAAGTTGAGGAGGCGCGAAAGGCACGACGTGATGGCAAGAGCAAGAACGCGTCGATCACTTGTATCCAAATCGGGCCCCTAGACGGTTTACTTCCTACCATCACATGCACTTCATTCAAAATTGATCCTTGGCAGATACGACGTGTCGGCGCCTTCGGCGCCTCCAAAATCTAGAAATACTTGTCTTTATTTCGACTTCGGGACGCGAAGAACGAATCCTTGTGTGTGAAGTAACGCAGCGTGGGCGGCCTCGCCGGCCAGGCTTGGATCCCAGGCAAAAAGTACGATTTTCACACCTTTTTTCCATGTTTTTCGGAGCTCATTTCACCTTAGATATGCGCTAAATAATTCTCTGGAAATGGTCAGTTTAGATTTCTCTAGACTCGTGCGATTTAGCTAAAAGCACAAGTCGCGCAATTCAGGCTGGCGGTGGTGGCAAAGCCACCGCCATTCTACATCGTCCAACCCAGTTTGTTACCATGGTAACGAAGTGTTGCGGTAAGCAGCGTCGGCTGTTCTCGCCGGACCGGCTTTTGGTCCAGGTAAAAAGGTGCGTATTTTGGTTCCTTTTGATCTTTATGCTCTAACGCCCTTTCAGGAGATATGATCTATTCGCCCATGAAATACGGTCTGTTTTCACGTTTAATTTGTGCTATTGTGCCTCTATTGACTTTCCTTTAGATGGCGCGAGGCGGCTCCGCCGCCTCGCTAGAACAACTCCACCGACAACGAATATGGCGATGGTGTAGGAACACCCGCTTCTGTGCCGACTCCAGCGTGATTTGGCCTCGCCGGCCCGGCTCTTTTTTTCTAGGAAAACGGTATCAACATTCGGTTCAAATATCTCACTGAATTCTGACTAGTTTTTGTTAGTTCCCCCGATTCGATACCGTCAAAATTTCAAAGGATCCGCTTCCAACGGACAATATGTGCCGTTGATGGCGATCTGGATCTGGCGGCCTTCGGACTTGTGGCCTGATTGGGACGCGTGGGCGATGTAGTCGTCCAGGTACGCATTTTTGTTCTTTATGGATTCTATTGCTGATTACTTGGGACAGGCGCGAGATATTCGGTTCGACGAGATGAACTGCAGCTGTTTCATTGCCCCAATTACCCCATCAGCATTTCCCTGCTGCGATACACCCGCCGTGTCGCGAACTAACGCCACACTTCGAGCTTCATCATGTACCTCCCCAATACTTGTGCCGAGGGATCGTTATCGCTGGGATCCATCATCGTATCGTTCAACCATCAACCTCTCACTCCAGCATCCTCCCTCTTCTCGGCTCGGCCATCTCAACTCGGTTGGATTCCTTCTCTAATTCCAGAACGGACCTATGTTGATGTACAGATATCCTCGCCGTTGATCCCGATTCAGATCCCACGGAATTCGGCTTTATGGACGCTTTAGGACTCTTCGGTTACGAATTCGTCTTTGGGTACGTTATGTTTTCCTACCGCACTTCCTGAACTAACGACATGATTCAGTGCCTCAATATCAGTTGAGTCGCAGTGAGCAGCGGCGCTACCGCCGCTGCGCTCGCGCTGCGAGCTACTCACTGCTTGAATGAGGACGATTTCCCGTAACCCACGTTACACTTGAACTGGAGTGCCCGACATAGATGCTGGACCTCCAGGGGCTCTCTGGCCTTTGAAAGTACGTATTTCTCTCCCTCCTCGTACTCTTCTCTCCTCACTACGGTCTCCACAGCTGTTACGGCTTCTCCACTTGACAGGACCCTACACGGACCAAAGCCGTCGCGCCCATGGTTCCCCTGCTAAACGATTAGCCGTTGATGGCGATTTGGATCTGACGGACCTCGGCTTTATGGATGCATTTGGACGTCTTGGTGACAAACTGAACAGTGGTACGTTACGATGTTACCTCCGTGTTCGCCCTAATTGATTGCGCCATTCTCTAGATATTACTTTGACCGCAGTGAGCAGCGGCGCTACCGCCGCTGCGCTCGCGTTGCGAGCTACTCACTGCGGTAACAACATACACGGTTTGGCCGTTATCTACGCCACACTTCGGTTTTGCCCTCGGACGAAGGTGATGTTGGGGATCTACTTGTCCACGACGTGTAGGCGTTCACCAAGGACATCGTGCAGGTGTGCTAGTACGACGGCGATGTCGGATACGAGCCATGTTCAGTTACGGTTCGTGCCTCATTATGTTAATCATTTCTTCGGGGCTAACTCATCTGTCATCTGTAGTGCGTATCCACGGCGATTCGTTATGTTGTATTCTCGCGTCCATCAGCCTTCGCGTGGTGGAGACTGCTCTCAACATGGAGCTTGAATTTGACGAGACAAACTTGGGATTGGAGAGTGCGGACTGCGCCGCTATTTCGGTAGTAGACTAGCTTGTATTTTGAGTAGATTTTATGGTACTTGTTGTATTTACGGTCTAATGAAACTCGTTTAAACCCCTTCTTTTGTGAACATGAATGAAACCCAGTGAAATTGCGTGCTGTAGCCTTACTTAGAATCACCTACAAATGTGTATATTGAGAATTCCACATCGCTGAAGCCTGCTACAACCACCGAAATACCTCCCAGAGTAAAGTAGAAGATACTACTAAAACATGACAAGTACCCAAAGTCGGACATAAACACGTACATGAAGATATCCCACCAGTTGACACTTACGGAGAAGTCGATATCGCCGAAACATCCAATTCCAACTTCTCCAAAACTTCGCCCAGGGTGAGCCAGGAAACCAGTGCAAGTCATCTATGGTACCTGTAAAATGATGTCCGTCGGGTCACAATGTTGACTTTGCGCATTCCCTAGTGATAATTCGCTCCGCTTCGTGGGCAGGTATCCCACATCCTACCAACGTTCCAGGCGTCCAATCGGCTCGGAATAAGCGGGGAAATATCGTGGTTGAATGGTGCCATAGGGGTATGGCAACCCCAAGTGATCGGTTATCACTTGAACTCGAACCACCACATGTCCGAGTTCAAAGTGGTTACACTTGTTCGTCTTTGTGGTTTCCCGCTCTCCCGCACGAACGGCATGTCTGATTTTACTTGGAGACTCTTTCTGTGGTTACGTATGTCAAATACCGATGGTCGGGGAGGTGGAGAACGCGTTCTGAGGGCGAGGTATCGCGTCAGAGGCTCCGGGAGGCGTTGAGGACCCTGCACATCGATGACACGAGGATTTCTGGGCCCTATGACGTGTCTGGGGTATCGACAATCTTATCTGGCTGCCCTCGGATGCGGGGAAATGACGCAGGAGGCCGTCTTCCTCCTCCGTTCTTCAAACACTTTTGGGTTAAACTGGTTTCCCGTCTCATGTTGTTCAAGCTGACGATGGGGATAGGTGTATATACTTTGCATAGACCTTCTGCAACTTGAATTCCGCCTCTGAACGAATCCAGGTCCGCGTTTACGTTGGATTCGTGAAATGTCAGTAGATTGCAGAAATGGTTGGTACCTTTTCCGTGTCTCAACGGCCTTGATTTCGAGGTGACTAATATGACAATTCATCAGAACGTACACGGAGAGTTTCTCGCCGCCCAGAAGAGTGGAATTAGCAACGCGAAGCGTTGCGTGTCTCCGGCTGAAAACACGAATCTGTAAGTTTTCTTTATCGCCGAGTCCAGACGGCGCAGTATGACTCCCATCAGATTCTCAGGGGCAGACCCTGCACCTAATTCTAGCGTTTTGAACGTTGGAACCTTGCTTTGAAGAACGGGATACTCGCTACAGCGCATTTCTGAGGAGGAAGTAAGTTTTAATCCCGTTGGCTTCAGTACGTTGATTGGAGTCTTGACCATCTTAGAACTCGAATGTTCATTGTTAACTTCGTCTGTGTTTCCGTCCTATAGTAATCAGGGCGGAGACTCGTTACGAAGTGTAATATGTGGCGGCACAATATGCGCCGCGAATCTTCCAAGATCTAGCCCTTCAAATGTCCGTGTGTCACGGGCGCCCGATCAACCGCTCTGATATCCATCTGATTGGGTACACGTCTCTATGGGAAACTCGTTAAAAGGCGATGGAATGCGAGCAGAATTATCATTCCGCCTTTCCCTTCCTTCCTTTTCCCTCTCTTCCCCCGGTTCGTCTTATTTCCTCCTCTTATACCCTTCTCACCGCTTTACAGATGCTCTCCTCATCGAAGACGATGTTCCCGCCCATCGTGTGTGCCGGTGTACACCGCGACGTGTTCAAAACGTGACCCGAGTACGTTTGTTGATGGCAACACGCGGGTTGTTTCCTGCCACCATCATCGACGACTTTTCTGCTCACTCGCGCCATCCGCTAGCGCCTTCTTTCTCCTTGGTCAACGCTCTGGTACGTCTACATACCGGTTCGTCTCCTCCTCGACGAGGTCGCTGACGACTTTGACAGAAATTCTCTTTTGGGTGCACGTCGTTGACGGTGACGTGCACGACATTATACCGCCTCTCGTCTTGGACTGCGGGGTTCAAGTCACTTGGTATGTCGTTGTCCCCTGCTTTTCACGCTCATGCTAACTCCCCGCCCTCTTGCTAGTCGTCAAGCATGCCCCGGGGCCGTCTTTGAAGGGTAAGCTCACCTCGCTGCCTTTTACTACCCTACCCATCCCTTCACCATAGACACGGGACGGCGCCCACCACGGACTCGAGTCGTTCGGGCGACTTTTTCCCGCCAGTCCCATGCTCCAACTGCTCGGTGTACTACACCCGATAAACGACGACGTTCTATGGTATGCGGAGCGTGTTAATTGGGTCTTCTCGCGCGTACTGACGACTCCCATAGACCTCGAGAATGTAACCGACGTCGCCGGCATTGTTGGGTCGTTGTCTTCGCGACGCGTCCTTATCCCATTTGGCTTCGTGCCGGTGGGATGAATCAGACTACTCTGGATATGACCGCACCATGGTATGTCCTTGGTCGTTCCCGCCGTGTTTGTGAGCTAAATGTTGGTCCTAGGCTCGTCCTCGCTGTTGAAGCCGGTGTTTGGTAAGTCTTGAGGTTCAATGATGAGCTCGTTGACAACCCTTTCTCTTTGTCGGCGTTGTGTATCGCGCCAGGCTTGTTGGGGTCGTTGGGACATACACCAGCGTTATTGTTTGATGGACTGGGCACAAAGGTACGCCTCTGTCCATTTAGTACTCGCGTATCCTGCTCATCTTCTTGCGCAGGACACGAACGGCGGGACGACGGATACTCCTGGCTTTCGCCGAGGTAAGCCTATTATTCGTTCTGATCGTGAGATATGATGAATAACCGACCTGACAGGCTACCAGGACGACTGGACCGTTGAGATCGTTGGCGGGATGAATGTCTGGACGGACTCGATGTCGGACAGGGTCTACATTAGTACGTGTCCGAAGTTTTGTAGCCGTCATTTATACTGACACTATTCTCAAGACATGTCTACATTCGGGACTCTAGCTGGACAACACCTTGTTTGCGAACATCTGTGCACGGCGCAGACGTCACTGACGGCCTCTCTATGCAAAGGTGCAGTATCCCAGTTTGAGTACTAAGTAATGTCATCTTGTGAAACCGGCGGACCTCGACTTGGAGGTGTTGACTATTCCCGGGTTGTCGAGACGGCGAGCATGTCGCGTTCGCTGACTGACACTCGGTACATAACGGAATTGGTGATGTGAGTGCATTCATGTTTGTCTTGATATCCCTCGCTAACGTGCCAATAGTATTTACTAATAGGTTAGCGATGTGTCCGTCAATTACCTGGTAAGTATTACTGCTTACCGTTCTCTTTCTATTCATAACTGACGGCGCATTGTGTAGTACTCGAACCGGGGTGTACGTAGCTTAGTGGTAAGTGTGACCTACCTTTTTTGAGGAGGAAGAGACTAACAAGCTATTTGTAGAATATACTTGGGTTCATTGAAGACGGGGGATCCAGGAGTGTAGAATAGGTAGATATGAAGCGGTAAGTAAAGCCAAAGTAAGGCTGAGAACGTGAGGGAAGACCTACCCACGGCGATCGGAAGATGAGGCTCGCGGGTATCTTCTTGCGTCTCCGCAGCTTGAGGTTAAGAACGCGCTGGCGTCGTTGCTCGCCACTTGGGAGTACCATGAGTACGTGCAGAGCGTGACGTCAAGCACGGCCCTCTGACACTCGTCCTTCTCTTCGCTTCTATTCGCGTCTTAACCCCACCACGCCGATGTAGACTTTAACTGCACCACGTTCCCTTTTTACTAGAACCATCCTCCTCCACAAACAGACGGGCAGCGATGCACGGGTACGCGCTTCATCAACGGCGGCGCGAAGGCTAGAAAGACGAGTAACTGGATCAAGTTCGGTATTCCCATCGCAGTCGTGGTCATCGTTGGTGCCGTCCTGGGCGGCGTACTCGGCTCGCGCGCGTCCAACAAGAACAACGACTCCAGCTCGTCGTCATCATCGTCTAGTGGAGGCTCCACCGGGAGTAGTACCCCATCAGAGGTCGCCTCTGTGAAAAACGACATCAGACTCTTCCCCACGTCGACCAACACCGAATTCAGCATTCCCATCTACCCCAGCACGACGAACGCAGCTGCGTTTGTTGAGCCCACCGTCCTAAGCGGCCTAGCATGGCCGTCCGACTCTTTCACAGCCTCCAACCCGTCGCCTACCTCCTTCCGCTCTGATCGTCCCAGACTCATCGCCCCCAAGTACAAGTGGGACGCCCTCCCGTCCATGATCAAGGAGGATCCGTATATGTCGAGTTGGAATAATACCATCATGTCCTATGCGCACGACCTGCTCGGACAGGGCGCCAAGACGTACTACATGGACGGAGCGTCCGGTATTTTGGATATTTCTCGCGAGGTCAAGCAGCGGGTCAAGGCGCTTAGTTACGCCTATCGCATGACGACAGACACTTCGTACGTCGACCGCGTTTGGCTCGAATTACAGGTGCGGCTTTGGTTTCCTCGTGTGCTGTAAATTCTCATTATTTATCGCAGAACGCTGCCGGTACTTCTCAAGGCACGACGTTCCCTACGGATGACAAATGGAACAGTCAACATTTCTTGGATACCGCTGAAATGGCCTCTGCATTTGGTATCGCCTATGATTGGCTCCATGATATCTGGACAGACGACCAGAAATCCGCCATTCGTGATGCTATCAACACCAATGCACTCGCCTACGGTGTCCAAGCTTACGGCGGTGCGTCGTTCGGCTGGTGGCGTACCAACACCCAAGGCAACTGGAACTGTGTTTGCAACGCTGGCCTCACTGTCGCCTCGCTTGCGATCGTTGACGAAGACACTGTTGGCCACGCTGCTGCCCTGCTCGGCCTGACAATCGATAACGCCAAACAGAATTGCGCGCAGGCAGTCAGCACGGACGGCACGTGGAGTATGTTCGAGTGGGGTGACTCTGGCCCGAACAAGTTCTCTTCCACCGCCAACTCCATCATGTTCTATGCCGAGTACTACAAGATCCCCGAGTACGCTCTCTTCCAGAGAGATCGGTGGGATGCGGCGGAGCCATGGGCGATGTTCTGGTACAACCCTGGCTTGAGTGGTGCTTACTGGGAGAACAAGGCTGTTGATGGCTTCTTCAACGATACCCTCGACCAGTGGGTTGCTATGCGCTCCTCGTGGACCGACCAGAACGCTTTGTACGTTGCGATGAAGGCGGGCGAGAACCAGGGTCACCAGACGCACAACGATCTTGATGTCGGTGACTTTGTACTCGACGCTATGGGTACGCGATGGGCGGGCGAGTTCGGAAACGGTGACTACTTGAGTACGGACTACTTCGCCTCGGATGCGCAGACTGCGACACGGTGGACGTACTACAGGAAGGGTACCGAGGGTCAGAATACGCTGTTGATTGGTGGCGCGAACCAGAACGTCGGTGCGAAGCCGGAGATCTTGGCGAGCGGAAGTACTGGCACGAAGCAGGGCTCGAGCACGGTTATGGATTGGGAAGGTTCGGCCTATTGGGTTACCGATATGACCAGCGCCTACAACGTGTACGTTCTTGCGCTTATATTCTTAGTTGTTGGACTAACTTTCTTCTAGAACGAGCGTCAAGCGCGGTGTACGAACCATCAACAATCGCCGACAGGTTCTCATTCAGGACGAGGTTAACTCGGACCAGACGGTGCAGTGGCAGATGCACACGAACGCGACTGTGTCCACTGACGGATCGACTGCGACGCTCGAGCGGGATGGAAAGAAGCTAGAGGTACACATCTTATCACCGAGCGGTGCTACCTTTTCTTCCGAGCCGAGCACGGGTACGAGCATTGACCAGCCGAACCCGGGCATTACGACGCTTATGATTCAGCTGGCGGCGGGCACCCTGAACATTCAGGTGCTGTTCAACCCGCAGTGGGACGGTGTGAATCTGGTGACGCCGCCTAGTGTTGCGTTGGCGGATTGGAGTGCGACGAGTCATGATTAGTGAGATGGACTGTTCTCGTTTTTTTGCGACTGGATATACATACCCTTGGACTATAATTTAGTTTATATGATGTATTCGCTCGTTTTGTATATCTCCAGGACTGTTTTTCGTTAATGTACCATTGATTCTGCTCTAGGCTCATAGATCGTGGCGGGGTGGGCCGATGAGCGCTAGAGGTTTCATCCCGCGCAGGTGTGTGGCGAGCAGTGGCGGGGACTCGGGAGTTAAATGCAATCTTGACTGGATGTTTTGACAGATCACAACCAAAACAATTATAGCGGTACACCGTCTTGACAGGTCACTTTCAGTCAATTCATAGGTTTGACCATTAGGTATCTACAAGTGCTGCAATAAGGAATGATTCGCGTTACATTATACATACCCTTTGTTGACGACTAGTCACATTGATTTCGGAAGGATAAAAGCGTGACCAGGAACCACCATCATCTCACCAAACTTCGCTCTGATTTCGCTAAACGCTCTTCATACACAATTTCGCGGACGATACTGCTCTCGGAAAATCCATATCGCAATGGCTTCCCGCGCGTCGACCCAGTTCTCCCTCATCCCGGATACATTTTGATCTTATCCTCCCTCCATGGGCTCAGCTTGTCTAGACTCTTTTCTAATCCGGGCTCTGATTCCAGTCCCCACGCCGTCGGCTTCACGTTTGTTGGCCCCATCCATTCGAAGAGATGCACATACCTTGCCTACGCTCTTGAGCTCCCTCTGGAGATTCATGTCGAACATAACTTAGCCCGACACGAATGCTGTCATATCCAGCGGGACGCATATCTCATCGCCTGTAGCGTGGTCCGTCTACGCACGACCCTCGGGAACGTTGGTGCCGGAAGGCGCTGTCACCTTTGGCGCGTTAAGACCATCGTGCCAGCAAAGATTTTCCCAATCAGCTTTCTCTCCGCATGCCTTGACCCCCCCCCCCTTTTTTTCGCGCGCCATCGAGTATGCGGATACTAGGATAGCGGAGTGCTGTGAGCTTTCGTGTAGAAAGGTATTATGGCCCTCAATATTCTACCGGTATCCCGCTCGCAATTCGGCGCCTATCAGAAGTTGTCCCAGATCAACGCGCGGTACATGGCGTCACGGTTAGGCATAAGGCCAAGTTTGTTCCGCAGCATGTCGTGAGTTTGTCTTTTAGCTCCTTCCAATCATACATCCTGAACTCTGTTTAGTCGTAGTCTTGGAACGGTGCTCACCGATCGATTTAGTGTTTGCGCTCCATTGTCATTCGACGGACTACTCGTGGCGTTGGTCGCTCTCACCATTTACGGCCGTTAGCAAGGACCCTCAGATGCCATCCCATTCGCACGGTTTTTCCCACCCAAGTTTTCGATCATCCTTTCGCCAGAGACATAGGATTTGAGCTTTCACCATAACCGTCGTTGGCTTGCCCAGTCATCGCATCTCGTTATACATGTCTGGAACTCTAAATTTTCCTTAGTATTTCATATTTCAACTAAAAGGTCTTTAGACACTGAGACGCCCAAGCTTATTCGATCCCAAAACTGCCTTTGGGGCAGCGTGGGATCTCAATCCTCTTGTTCAAGCTCTTGGCTCGGAGCTTCCAGAAACAGACCGTCGTACGCGGTTTCCTTGCCAGTCTCGGGCGCTCAAGCTAATTCGAGATGGAAGACAGGGCGCTCGAAAGTCTTGGTAATATTCTGAATGCCTTGTTGGAGATACGGGACCGGTACCCAGTTACGCCTCGCTGCTCTTGAAGTAAACAAAAGTCCTTATTAGGTCACAATTTAGGTGCATTTACACGTGGTGCCGTCATTGGGATTCAAGCAGCGCCATAGGTGAACTTGCTTGTCTTCAGTCCGAGCTCGCTGGTTGTAGAATGGAGTCGACACTGTAGGTCGGGATACGCGGGAGGAGGCGAGCACTGCATAGCAAGTGTGGATTCAAGAGGAGCTGGCGGATGTCAAGGGATGGTGGAGACATGTCCAGGAGATCAGGTTCTCGGAAGGCACAAGTGCGGAGAACGGTAGAGGAGCATGCGCGTGTAAGGCGTAGGAGAGCTCAAGTTCTCCGAGGAAGTCGATGGTGGGGGTGGCGGGAGTAGAGTTCGGGATGTCCCTCTTGTGATGAATTGCACGGACAATAGTACCAACATATACTTAGTTGGCAGACTGGTTATGATATAGTTGACTATTGTTCATGTCCGTCAGTATATCAGTACACAACCTCAAAGGAGGCAAATTGAACTGTGCCTCCGATCTTATCTTATCGCGTGCTTGGTCTTCGACCACCACTTGGCACCCAAAAGCACTGCACCGTGAGCGCCATTTCTGGCCCACGCTATTATCAGATTGACTCTCTACAAGGCTAAACAATGTCAACTTGCTCGCGCTGCGGATTTAAACCCGAAGCCCCATCTGCAACCGACTCGCAGTTGGCTTGGAACATTGATGCTCTCAGCGTCATGCGTTCGGGACACGCGCTATCCCCTGCCGCGATTCCCTGCATATCGGACCGCGTAGCTGTACTGGAGGCTCGTCACCAAGCCTTGCAAGACGACCTGACATGTCTCGAAAAGCTGGTAGCGCAAAAACGGAAGGAGATCGCGCTAACGCGTGTCGAAATCGAGAAGACCAAGTCCCTTGTCGCGCCCATCCGCTCCATTCCCCGTGAAATCCTCCTCCACATCTTTTCCCTCGTACATGTTCCGTTTTTTCAGGCCCTACATCCTCAACAACCGCCATGTAGCTTCGGCCATGTGTGCAAATTCTGGCGCACGCTGTCGCGCTCTGCCCCATCGCTCTGGTCCCGCATGATTGTTTATCGCCATAGCAAAGATGTCAAGTTTCCCCTCGAATCTCTTGAACGGCATCTCGTCCTTTCCAATCCACACCCTCTTGATGTAAAGCTATACTTTGGGATATACCCGATCGCAAACGAGAACCCAAAGGCTGTGATTGACGCGCTGTCGGGGCATTCTATCCGACTGCAAGAACTGGAGCTATACGCATCGAGATTCGAGACGGAATGTGTTTTTAACATGTTCTCCAAGGCTGACCTGAGGCTTTTGAAACGTCTCAAGGTACGAGCCTTGGAGGTGCCCCCGGTATTGGAAGGATACGATGTCGTGCTCCCCGCATCTCTCCGTTCCCTTGATATGGACCTAGCATTCAGCGCTTTCAAATCCATACAAGTGCAGTGGCAGACTTTGACATCCTTTGTTGGACCGTTTTCAGGAGCAGGGCCTTTTTATCGGTTTATTGCCGCCGCGGAGAACCTTGCGCGTCTGAGGATTTCTTGCATAGGGGACGAAGAGGACAGTCAAACAAGGACCATATTTGTTCACCAGAACATCACTCATCTCACTCTCATTCCGTCATGCAGCATGTCCGTTGCTCTCGACAATATATCCTTTCCGTATCTCAAGGATCTGATTATCGACGATGATAGTAGCCCTCATGGGACCTGTCCACGCCAGCCACGCCAAAATTACGACACGGTTCTTAGTTGCCTTCTCGATCGCTCTCGGTGTAATCTGAACACCTTCGAGAACGCCGGCGCTGTATTCCTTGCCCCACGAACTATGACATCCATGTGGCGGATGTCAAATCTCATCTCCCTCCAACTGTATCTCAGCGAGGCAGTGTACGATTCGTTGAATGATGTTTCGGCGCTGCTTGATAGCCTAACAGTCACTCCCTCTCAACAACCTCTCCCCGGCTTGCGCAAGCTTGGCATTACAGGCGATGTAATGGTAGACCATTTATTCACCAATTCAAAACTGTATGACTTGGTTGCGTCGCGTTGGAACGTTACGGGAAGTGTTTCAAGGCTGTCAAAGTTGACACTGGAGAACTATGTCGACCTCGACGAGCCGGGCATCACCTATGAGACCTCGACATTGGCGTCGTTCTTATTGAATTTGAAGGATCAGGGGTTGGAGGTTGTCTGGATGATGAACGGAGGGCACAGGGATGTGCTTGCAGATGCGCGAAAGGCTGTGGAAAGCTATCGTTGACTTGCTTGTGTTTCTTATATTTACACCACCTGCAGCGATTCCACTGGGTGCTTTGTAGAACTTATTGGGGATTCTCGCTGGGTGTATGAACGAGCGAAGAAATAGTATGGTTCATATCTGCCCTTGCCCGAGGTTGTTGACTTGCACGTCTCATGCGCACATTGGGATGAGTGTAGAGAAACAAGAGCCATTTGGAGTCGTGAAGCGTGAGAAGTCAGGACACGTGGTCGTACCTCATCTCTCTTTCCAACCCTCACCAGCGCTGCGCTAGGACGCTCCATTCGACGGCAGTCGCCATTGAACTGCAGACTCTACCGCTTCAGCTTGCAGTAATCTCCTAAATTAAATAACGCTGATCACCAGGCCGCGGCGTCTCTCAGCAATCATCCTGTTCATTTCAAAACAATTAGAAGTCACTGGTCAGTACTTCTTCGAGCTAGCTCAGGCGATATCTTAATGGCGAGACTGAGAAGCCGTTTTATCGGGCCGTTTCAGAGCTCAGCAGCGTGTCTTCATTCTGTTTTCGTTCTTCAACAAGTCTTCATTCTAGCTGCCACTGACGTGCTGTTTTCCGCAGGCCCCGGTCTCCGGATTAAATTGGGCGCCCAACGTCTAACAAGATTTTCTCTCGGGTATCCTTATGCTGTACTTCCTGTGCTAACGATGTGCCTCCGCGCGAGCCCAACGGCACTTGCTATACTGTATCGGAATGAAAACGGGCTATGCATCGCGTCTAGATGGAAGCCGGCCCCTACTTCCTGACCACTTTCAGGCCTTGAAATGCACCCGAAAATTCGGGGTAGACGGGTATGTGCAAACGCCTGTAATTTCACGACCGTTGACTCGTCATTTCTCTTCGCAGGTTCTTTACACTTCCCTTCTAACGCTTCGCTTTTGTCAGAATGACTCTTTGAATGGGGTACGGTGTGCACCCGCGCGACAGGACTTCGCCAAAGCTCGCCATCGCTCCGGACTTTCATCTTTCCCTCAGCAAACAAATGCAAACGTTCACTCTACATTCAGGATGCTCAAAAATCTATAAAGGCAGCCTTCCTACCACCTCATTCCACAAAGATACAATGGCCCCTATTGAAACCGGAGTCTACTCTATCACCAACGTTGGCCGCCAGCGAGCCGCCCAGCTCACCAACGGAGACTTGGGAACGCCTGTCACCATTGCGTACTACGCGGACCAGGACTCCTTCAAGGTTCGCTCATTCGCATTTCTCATAAGACTCTAAGAACTAACTGCACCTCCGAATAGTGGACTGTCACCAAGAAACGCGACGGCATTTACCGCATCGAGAACAACGGTGCCGCTCGCAAGGTCTACACCGGTGACCAGGCTCAGTCCGGCACGCAAGTCACTGCGCGTACCCAGGACCAAGAGTGGGTCATCGTGGAGACCAATACTTCCGGAACGTACACGTAGGTGATCATCTTCTTCAAACTGCGAGTGCTGATATTCATCCGTTAAAATTATTAGGATCAGCACGACTGGAACCTTGATCAACTGGAAGGCCGACTCTGCCAATGACGGTACCCCGGTATGTTTGTTAACACTGGCGGGCGTGTACTTCGTTAACGCGTCATCTGGAAGGTTACTCTGAGCGGCCAGGCCGACACTTGGGCCGACACGAACGCCACTTGGTCTTTCGCCAAGAAGCACTAGACGTGTTCTCTTCCCTGGGCGTCACAATATTGGATTAATCGTAAAGGCTGTATGAAAGGTTTAGTTTCTCGGGTGTATATACTCGTGATGTCTGTCTTCTGTTTGTTATGCGATTTGTGATTTCCTTGTTCAGCTCGCTTCGGCTCGCCCTCCCTCGAAGACGTCGAGGACTGGGGCAGTCTTCCTGTAAAGACATCTCTTCTATCAAGCAACTTCCAATCAAAGTACGCGGACGTCTTCACCTAAACCTTCTCTCAACATACGTATTTCTTCACAGGAATCCCTTGACGATGCGCTTAGTTTCATTTCAGCCGAATGCGCCAGCACATTTCTCCTGGCACACAGACGCCCCGAACCCTTCATTCTACTGCACAAGTTCGGGTACCTTGGATTGCCGCTGAGCCAGCATGCAAGCTACGGTTTAGCTCTCCATGGGAGAGTTGTGTATCCGGGTGATACACACTCCCCGCGTGTCTAAAGTGTGGTCCTGCCCTGTGGGTGCGGCACACATGGAAGAGACGGATTCCTAGTGCGGGCCTACAACCTGACCATTTCCGATAATGACGCGTCGGTTTCTATCTAAGTACTTCGTTGCGCCACACAGGAGGTGCCCAAGTACTTTCCGGCCTATTGAGGAATCGAGAGCCAAGACGGAATGGAGTTCGAATGGCGATCCCAAATCAATACCGTGTTCCTAAACTTCATATTATACATTTGCATTCTGAACCTAGTACCATATACGTATCCGAGTCATTACAAGTATTCATCTCGATGTCTATAGTAAGCAGCTTTGATGTAAGTAAGCAGGTCGTCGTATTAAGCAGGTCGTCGTATTAAGCACAAGCATGGTCCGTAGCAGTATCAGAATCAGTAGCAAGTATTCTGCAATCCAGAGATAACTGTCCATTTCGATTCCTTTGGCATTACGCAGTGCGCTATGTACAAAGTCTCTAAGCCTCTGTCTGGGTTATCTGCGCGCGCTTCTCCAGGGTCATCTTAACACAGCGCGGACGCTCCTGGCTCGGACTACCCAGCAGACTCTCGTAATCCGTGTTCTCCTGTGGATTGTGCAACTGGTGTCTGAAGACCAAGGTGTCAGAACACAGTGAAGAGCGCCAGGGTTACGAAGAGCTTACTTGTCTAGGAGATGCTTCATCATCTTCTCTTCATCGATGATACCCCCGACCTCTTCTTGCAATGTATCGCGACAGTATAAGCACTCGTACAAGATTTCTTCATCGGTCGTTTCGGTGACGACCCATCCCTCAGGCAGCGTCCCGGTATGGACGGGAGAGACGTGCTGCTCGAAATCTGCACTACCAACAAAGTGTTCAACCATGGCATGTTGTATCTATCCCGATGTGAGCTTGCGAGCAATACATGGAGATAGAGACCTACAATTTCGCGCCAACTGAAAAGAACACGTCGAGCGCTATCTCGACACGACGTGCACTCAAACATAACCCCACGCCTGTCCATATCGTCCACGCTCGCGCTCGTCGCGTCTAGACCCGCCATCATAACGACTTTCTGCGCGATCCTAGCCACGACAGGGTGCTTCACATACGGGTCCGGCCTCCACCGTGACCGGAAGCGCGTAAACCAGCGCCTTAACACACTGGATCTATCGACAAATCCAATGTCCGGATCGAACATGGAACGCAACCTCTTACTGACAGCACACCTATGCGTCAGCAGCTCGGGATAGAATAGTGGCCTGACTTTCGGCTCTCTGGTACTCGAAAACTCCTCCAACTCCTCCACTGCAGAGGGAGAAAAGTCGATCGGGAAATGTGTGCAAGAGGAGCAGATTATCCCAGTCGCGGCTAATCTGAGGTCATTCGACAAGGTATCGATGTCAGGGTGAGATTCTGCGGAATCCAGGCCAACTGCTTCGGCAAGCTGGCGGTGTACGGAGTAACGCCAATTGTCGGCAAAGCTGTCCATACCAGACAGGACCTCCGTAAAATCCTCTTCGGTTACAGCAGTATGATCTGGTCGATGAATGATATCGTGCACGACGTCCCAGGCAAGAAAGTCGGGTAGGTGGGGGAACAGGGTATGAGGGGGAAGGACTTCTTTGAATGAGCGAAAAACGGAGGCACCTATCGCCGTCCGAGATCGCAGCAGAAGTTGACGCTCATGCGCTAGGTACTTCGTGCGGACGTTTGCCATGAATTCGAGAACATGAGGTTCGATATTGCGCCACACTATAAATCTAGTGAACATATGTTGAGTGAAAAAGACATTAGCATACCACGGTCAGTGAGGACACGGTTTTGTTTAACTCGAGGAAGTTTCAGGAAGTCCCTATAGGTAGACTTAGACTCAGAGTATCCGAACCGACCAGTAGGTGCGGTAGTCATGTACTCTACTTCCTTTTCGTATCCCATAGAGGACAGTCGATTCAAAATCCTATATAATATTTTCGTCAGCGAAGATTCAGCATTTCGTTAGAATGACTGACGCCTTGTGCCGCTGCTCTCCAGCAGCTTTCAATTCGGCCTGTCGGTCAGACGTACGCTCATCCAACCAATCTTCACACAGTTGCGCGTGCTGCAGAGCTATGTTCAGATAATACATGTACATAGAGCACAATACAAACCTTAATCATCGTTTTCCAGCCTCGCTGCTTTTTCGTGCAGAATGCCTCAGTCAATCCTTTGGGAAGGTGCCGAATTTCATTCTCCATATCTTCGTAATCGGTCATGCAAACGTAGATGTCGTGAACTTGCTGCCTTTGATACACTAAGACAATGTCAAAGAATGCAAATAACTGCAAAAGTGAACAACGAACCCCATTGGTGGGAAGGGATTAGTTTGAAGATCGTCTCAATGTGGGGTCGGTCGTCCAGGGGCATGACGTCCAAGAATTCCTTCAGAGCGAGGAGACTAAAAGAACGTCAACGACCATATAGAGGCGGCAAAGGTAGATACAGACTGGGTTTCTGAACACTTCGCGCATATTCTGCAGCGAAGCCTAAAGTCTGGTTCCATGACTTTCTTCTTCCAACAAAACTGAGCACGACATTAGTCGACAGCAAGCGTGCGAGGACGCTGGCTTACATTACAGACTCGGATGTAGACCAGATTCGCCCATGCCGGTTCGCTGAACTCGGCGAAAGGCTCTGGCAGGTTATTCGCGTTAGCCCTCGCCTGTTTCCATGCTCCGCGCGAAGACTTGGTCATGAACACGTTTCGTAGGGCGTGATTTACGCGACAAAGATAAAGCAGGTCAAGCGGAGTAAGATTAGCACCAATCTAGACGTTCTTGAGCGAAGAAAACGCGAAAAAAAAAAGATATGTCGCACCTCCAATAGGACGTCAAAAGGCAGGCCAATAAAGGTCGGCGCGGTAAAGCAGCACGCGTCGCGATCCTTCCGGCTAGCTCGAGACTTATCTGGCGCCTTATTTTCCTTGTTGGCCGCTGTGCTTTTCCGTCGTTTGTTAGCCGGTCGCGCCATGGTGGTGGTCGGGTGTCAAGAGCGATCGGACCAACAGACATAAACAAAGCTTGTTGATAATTACACGTCCTCCATTCTGCTACTTTCTAAGCTCGTCATACACTGTTCGGCATAGCTAGTTATAAGAATTGCTGTATCGGCCAATTTGACGCACAAATGAACATTCACCACCCCACTTTTCAATCATCCATCAACGTGCCCTCAACGCGCTGGCTTACATCGTCGATTCGCAGCTGTACCTCGACGCGCGCAGCGAGGTCATAAAACGCATTTCCAGCCGTGCTTAACATGGTTGAAAGAAGCTCGTGTACCTGTCGAGCGTTATCCATCACTTCATAAGTCCTTTCTCGAGCAATGATGGCGAGGGTGACACGGCGTAACCGCTCCATTGCGAGCAAGGAAACTGGGAGGTCTTCCCAATTGGCAGCCGCATCGTCGGAGGCAAACACGCTACCCGTACTGACGATGATGTGAACCTGCAAGAATTCCAGGCGATATCTCTGGTCGACGATGCCCAGAGATCGGGCATAGAGGCTCCAATGCCTTGGAGGTATAATGGCGGACGGGTCGTCGAAAGGCGGCAACCTCAAAGTTGGCACTCGACTTGTGATCGTAAGAGTCAGCAAATTTTGCAGAGGCAAGGAGGTTGGCAGCCTTGGAACATAAATGAGTAAATGGCCTTCAGCGAATAAACTACGTACCATTCATCACTGGATTCATCTTCCGATAGCATATCTATGTCGAGAGCTAGACTTTCCAGTGATTCCATGGATGCCAACAAACGAGATACTACGCTGGCCGGACCGTAAAGTTTCGAATCGCACTGAAGTATGTCCTGGGGCCGAAACTCCAGACGGTCGATCTGGGGCAGGCAAATGCGTCCCGAGTCGTGTGCCAGACAAAAAACGTCGAGGCCACGGACGTTAAGAAGGACTAAGCTCTTTAAGCCATGTGCGACTCGTTCGCCAAATCATGCATTGAGGACGGGTTATGGATGTGGTTGAACAGCGAGTTGCCCCAGTAATAACTGCGGACGTTTCGTGGTACATTTCGAGCACAGAATTCTTTCATCGAGGGGAAGGCATCAAGGACGCTATGAAGCGATTGTCGGTGAACTGTCTCAACACTGCTGAACATAACAGTTTCGATATTGGACTGGGAAAACATGGCTTGTAGACAGTATGCCCGCTCAGAGGTGAGATCCACTCCACGTATTTCGACCGCGTTCAACGCAGACAACGACGGGATGACCTGTGCAAGAGCGCTGTCCTTCGCGACCCAGTCTTCCAAGTCTGTCTCGTCGCCATGGTACAGGTTTTTGCGAGGACCTGACAGGATGACAGTCTCGACGAAACATGCGGAGGAGGGAGTAACATGTTCACGAAAGCGCTTCGCGGTAGGCGTGAAGTAGGTGGGGTAACCACCAACCCAAGCGCTTTCGGGGGTGAGGATGATTTTCCGGAAGAGGTGTTTTCGAGCACGTGGAACGAAGCGTTGAGCTGTGAGACAGCACGCATACATATCCGAAGCGAATTCTCCCCAGTATATGTCCGGAGGCCCAGGTCCAGCAACCTCGTCAATGATTGCATCGATAATCTCCTGTGGGAGTTCTGTACTCGTAGAGGTAGACATAGCAATGTCTTCTTGAAAATCAAACCTGGGGGCAGATTCATGTTCGTCTTCATTATGCTGTGGCAGACTGATAGGCATACCGATTTGCTCCGCATGCTTGAGGTGGTAGTAAGGCCGTTATTGTACTACGCGACGGTGAAAATAGACGAGACTAATTGAGGATGAGAATCCGACGAGCATGAAACGTTGTTAAACCAATAAGTACCTAGAGCCGGAAGTAACCAAGAACGTTGTAGTGGATCAAGTCCAAGCCATGCCGGCGGCAATAATACTGATTTGATCACTTGCATTCTGTCCACGACTGCTCTAGGTTCAGAATCAACAGCTCTGAGTGGCGCTTAATGCTCGACCATGTTTGGTAAAACAACACCGGCTTCAAAAGAAAACTCCATTTTCGAGTAGCGTTTGGTGAACCATCAACAACTTCCCCATCATCAAGACTTCCAGAAAGCAGCAACAAAAAGACGTCAATGGACACTGTGGGAGTTGAACCCACGACCTTACGCAATGCCACAGAAATGCGAAGCGTACGCGCTACCAACTGTGCCAAGAGCCCAATATCATGTGTGGCGCCGTCAAATTCTGAGGTCCGCCACACTCTGAAGAACTGTCTATTAATTTCAAATCCTTCCCTTCACTTCATTTCGCCCTGTCATTCTCTTGAAAAGGCATTCATGAGCCCCGCCATTTTGCGCAAGGCTCTATGCCTCCTTTGCAGACTCCATCGCCTACTCTTGCTAGGACTTGGTCTACTACCTTGACCAAACTTGGCACGTTTACGGACGAGGCAGCTGTTCCGATCCAGGTCGACACCGGATATGTACACACCCTAGATCTACTCGAAGGCATGGTCCGATGCACTAACTTTCATGTTGGCTTATTATTACTCTTCCAGTACGTCAATCCTATGATAGATTCACTTACCCGCGACTCACCTCCTCTCTGATAGGGCTCTTATTAGCACGAACAGTTCAACTGCCACAGATAGTACTGGTGGAGCCCTCTACTAGTGCTTTCGAGAACCACCCTGCCAATTGCAGCGTTTAGGTCATAAATCTCTACGCTTCTCATCCTTGATGCGGTTCTTCCCGACTGCCATGGCCGAAGCTGTTCTCATTCATGGATCGCTAAGCCTCTCTTTTGTGTGCACTGGAAATCGTATAGACAGCAGCGCCCAAGATCAATATCAGGCCTCTGCTTGTCTGAGCTTGACGGTTCTCCCACGACACGCTTGCGGACTGACACGAATAATGCTGTCCGCGAACACGCAATCTCTGGCGAAGCAGTGCGAGGAACAGGATGGCTGTTCCGGCGCTGCGGAGATAAGTTGTATGTACGGCATCCAGATTTGATAAGCCACGCTTCATACATATACAGCCGCGCTGAACGTGCTTTGTCCTTCTTTCGTGCGTTCCCCTACGCCCAACTCCCTTCTTTTGTAACGGCATCCCCTCCCAACTAATGGACGACATCGAGGCCGTCCCGAAACCCCTCGCGCCCATTCACGACCAGGCCACGCTCTCTGCGGCCATTGCTAATTTCAAGCCGACGCCGAAGGAGGTCATTAGTGGCATCGCGCCTCATGTCTTTGATGACAGGCGGGTTAGGCGCCGGCGGAACTCTACTGGGCGCCCACGAAGACGACCTAGTACGGGCCTAGCGTGCGAGCTGCGCCGTCCAAGGACGTCGGCCGAAACTCCATCCCCGTTGCGGATATCTGCCATTATCACTGTCGAAGAGCTGCAGCCGCAAGACGACATACGTACGGGTTCACCATGCTCCCTTGCATACGAAGCTAATGTGGATTGCAGTACTACAACAACGCAGATCTAGTGCTATACTCCCAGATTCTCCACCATTGCCCCAGAAAACACGAAAACCAAAACGAATATTTACTATACGGATAGACTCTCTCAAGTTCGTGGCTGTACACTCTCCGTTAATGCCGTCTGACCTTGCCTTCAGAGCCTTCGCCACGAAATTTAGGTCAGCTTCCGTTCCTATCTCTGCTCGACCGGGCCATTGATCTCTCCGCCTTGGCCAGATCTCCACGACATTAGACCAACCACCACTGTATTATCATCACAACCTTGACGGACGGTTACCGTCAATGATACCCCCCTTATCATATCCTGTATTATTCTCCCGCGAACTAGCTACGATGTCGCGTTCCAACGGCATTCATTTATTCCCGTATCGTGGCGTCGACGTTCGATAAGGTTCCGCGGATGTAGATCTGTGGAAGGGCAGGATCTTGATGGACTGACTACTCGGTTTCGACTGCGTGCGTCGACTCCAGCATGAGGAGTAAGAAGTTGTTCGATTGCGAGGACCCCCTTCTAGACCTTCACTCCCTATATCTATGGAAGTAGTATGAATGGCTGATGGCCTCCATCACGTCGTGGGGTCTGTGTAGTATATACACCGTCCAGGGAGCTATGTATTGTACACGAATTGACTTTTGTACACGACTCATCTGCATCTGTGCTGGCGTGCCATGAGAAGTTTTTAAGTAACTAACGGTATATATCGGATCTTGTTTTA
>QLPD01008341.1:0-20793 GCA_003314085.1 Hymenopellis raphanipes
CACCGCCTCATTACTAAACGCCCCAATCCCCAACGGCACCCGCCTCATAAAATGTCATATCCGACTCTTCAAACAGCGTGGAGGGGCCCAGCTGCTCGTGCCAGGGGGGAATGTGCACCGCCTCCTTCGCAGACATCCCTAGGTCGAGGTGGTGGTACAGATTCTGCAACATCGCCGTGATGATACGCGACCACCAGCTGAGTCCGTCGCCATAATAAAGTCGCCCGTGTGCAAGTCCTCGGCAATCGAAGACGAGATGGACGACTGCGGTCTCTTGAACGGCCGTATAAAGTTCACCGGGCTCGGCGCGAATCCAAACGAGTTGGTCAGCCCGGGCTCGAAAAGTCGTCCATCTCATCGTTGAGAATTATTCCTATGATTAGAAAATGAGAATAGCTAAAAAAACTGTAGAGAAGACTAACCATCTTCAGTCATAGCCTTACTGCCCCAACCCAAGCTGACTGTTGTCGTCCACAAAGCGTTCCCACCGAATTTCAAGTGATATGTCCTGCCACCGCCTCAAAATATAAGCGTCGTTGGAAACAGCACGGAAACATGACTCCAGATCGACGAAAGGGAGGGAAACAAGACGATATCGTCGCCGCGAATACGAGCTACAAATTAATCAACATCAAACGGTGATTGAGAAGGATTGAAAGAACAAACCTTGTCCCCCTCGTCATTGAATATCCTCGATCCTGAGTTCTTCGTTTGTCCTGTAGGAAGCGACGGTGCTAATGCGTGTATTAGAGACCTAACCTGAGCATAGCATGGTCCACTTTGATGCTGTCCCAGTTGATGAATGAATATACGAAGTGTGGCGTCATATTTACGCCAGTCGTCAATATCACAGTAACAAGTAACGCGCCACGCAAGTGCAGCGCTACCGCCCACTGATTCCACGTACTGTGGTCCACTAATAGAAGCCACGAGTCAAAGAAAACAGGGATCGCGATCTTGAAGTCATCTGCCCAAGTTATTTGTTGCGTGTCGGGGAGGCGGAGGGCGGCGAAGCTTCTCCATATCCCAAGGAGTCGTCTGATCCCTATTCCAGGCGCAATTGAAGCAGAAACGTAGAAATATCAATGCGAGATCTAATCAAAGGGTCAAAATTCGTGTGGGAGATCGGGTTGAAATGCGCACTCTTTGTCCTAGGAAAGAAAGCCTGTCCGGCGAGGACAATACACGGTATTTTCCATGAGTGGTCCAGTTCTAGGGGCGACGACGGGCGATTCCAGACGCGATTGTGAAGGAGCCGGAAAACCCGCCGCGAGCGTCGTGAAACTATTCAAAGAGAATCAAGTTCAATAACCAGGCAGCGAGAGGATCAATCACTGACCCTAGCTTCTTGACGGTGGACCATAATCTGCTTCAAGCAGCGTTAAAAGTGAGCCCTAAATAGAATACCGGAATGCACTTGCTGCCCAAGGTTCCTGTTTGCCTGGCGAGAGCATCCACGTTACCCAAGTTTCGTAGAAAGTCAAGTCGTTGAACAAATGGGTACCCGTCGAACGCGTTACTTTTTCGAGTTGGACGCTGACGATGATGGTGGGAGGAGAAAGGTGAACTGCCTCATTCGGAGTGGATGCGATCGTTCCGTCCTGCCGCCATGTCAAAAGTCGCGTCGTCTTTCCTGTAGCGCTCATCGCCATAGGTACGGTCCATTCGAGTCATAAATTTTGCACCGCAACGCGATACTCAGCTAACTGATTCTTACTAGCTCTCTGAACTTTAGGCTAAGAGAGTCCAAGCCATATGTATCACCACAGTCCAGACCCATACTCAGGGAATTTATACATCACCTCGCGTCTTCCACCCCTCCCAAAAGGACGTGCACCGTCTGCGGGCTGTAAACGCTGCCACCCACAGCAGACATTGAATGCTGATACACCTCGACGCTTCCCGCTGTACGACTCCCATTCTCTTGACGCGGTGCTGTCTTCGTGGAGGTGCTTCCGCACGTCTACCAGTTGCATACTCCGTTTCAATCGTAACCTGGCGACCATGAGGCCACCTGATCCAGGCCTGCGGCTCATACCAGTACCACCAATCGGCAGACAGCTGTATTTGCGCGCATTCTTTTATTTGGAAAGATGTTCGTTCGCGTCGGACGAACTACTCTCGTTCTTCCATGACAATAGAGGTCCCTGGCACCAACCGACTGCGTTGGCTTCGGGTTGGCTCGTCGGTATTTACCCCACATGATCAGCACCGAACGAGTACAAAACCTGTCGATTGAATCTATGGACTGCTACAAGCTTCGTACTTTTCCAGGACCTCCAAGCGCAAAGTTTTCAGACGTCTGGTTGGCCCCCCATCCGAGGTTGTTCACCAACTACATTTGAAGCGTGGTTCGTTTCCTTGCCATTTCCATTACCAAACCTAACTGCTTCCAGGTCCCTTTGTACGACTTGCTCCTAAATACATTTTCAGCCTTGATAAATGGTGATTGCAACTGCCCTTGTTGGAGGCGTTAACATTATCACCAGCCCGGATGTACGCCTTCTTATACGCGCTCTATCTCGCCTTTCTTAATACGCTGTCAGATGTTTCTAGGGCTCGACAGCGGTCACTTCTGAGTCATACTGGCCAATGCAAGTCCTTCGATGAGTCCGCTGACGGATGCTCTCGCTGCGAAGGTTGTGGTCTTTTTATCCTGGGCGCCTGTCCGATGCGCTTGCGGAACAGGAGCATATCTGGGGTGTAATTTGAGCAGTGGACGTGAACCAAAACGGCCTAGCGACTTTCATACCCCATCCGCACGTTCCGATGCAGATCGACCTCTTTCGGACTGTGTTGGAGAATGCTGGTATTACCGCCATGCGTATAAACGTTGTCGAAGCACCTGGTACTCGCGCTGACGATCCTAACGAATTGGACAGTATTCAAACGGTGTTCTTAGCTGGTGGAGAGAAAAGGGATTTACATGTCACGTCGATCATGGCGAATATAGGTCATTTGGGAGCGTCGTGGACTGGCCAAACTTCTTCTAATAAATGGGCGAGTACTCAATGACAGTGAGCATCTTCGCTTCGTGGTGGCGTCCGATAATGGCAAAGACCAGAGGTGAATGGGACGTGAAGACGTAGGCGAGGATGGCTATCATGCCTGTCTCTATGAAACTGGCGGCTCGAAATGATTTGTTGAACAAATTGCAGGCCAGCAAGGATGAGCATGTAGGGGCTAAACTCATCAGAGGCTTCAATGCTGCTGATTGGGGTTAGGTTTTTCGGTTTTAGTCAACAATACTAATCATATAGCTCCTCAGGTGCGATCGGATACTACTGTACCTATCCAGTAACCGCGACGACACCGCAAGCTCGAAGCCGAACTCGACGACCAGGAGACCATCACAGTACGCAGAATCGGTCGTGTCTGGATAGGGCACACGAAACCCGAAAACACAACCACCGATGATGGCACGAATACTTCTAGTTCAGCTGAGGTGAGTCACGAGCCCGCATGATGGAACGAGCAAGCACTCAGATGCGGACCGTCGAGATCAAAAGCCACGTAAGGAAGGAGGTCAGATTTCGGATTGTTGATATTGCAATGGCTTTGATATATAGTCTTCTTCTCCTCCGACTCAAGCGCTTGAGGGCATCCGCATCCTGTTTCATCGTCTTCCCCCTCCCGATGCGAGAACCCATTCAAACTTGTCGTCGCAAAGTCCAGCGCAACATATGTCGAGGGAGACGGTAGAAAACGATTCCGCACACCTCAGTCCTCGGGTGTTGATAAGCGGCGCACCAAGGTCGGCCTGAAAAACGGGGTCGGACAAGTTTCTAGTCATTGAAAGCAACGTACCATATTCTGGTTGCGCTCCCTTTCGCATGTCGGGTAAAAGCAGTGGGTTAGACGGGCGCGTTCACCTGAGGATTTACTGCAATACGTTTCACGTTTCCTGTGTCTCCCATCTTTCAATGTCCATAAGATGGTGCATGTAGGCGTTTGTCTGCCCACTCTTACAAACATGCGGGAAGGCTATCGTTTACCATCACTTCAAGAAATGTATCCCGGTGAGTCTGGGTCTTCATACAGATTTGTACTGGTAATTACGAGTTGTCTCTTCAGATTTCCTCTTCGACAGAGTTCTCGATGGCGTTATAGATGACGAGCCCGGCCTCGTTGGTGTCTGTGAACCTATTAGTACTGTCACGCCACTATTCAGTCGTGCACATCCCAAGGTAGACTCAAGGGATAATATGCTTACTAGTAAGGCGTGCCCTCGGACCCAACGCCTGCTTCTAACGACTTGGGAATAAGCTGCGCTGTCACCGGAGAAGAAAGAACGAACTCTTTCCGACGATTCTGGGGTCTGTGTACCGGCGCCACCGCGTCCAAAAGCTCATGTTTGCGAAATTTGTGGCTACGCATGTAGCCGTCCCAGCAACCTCAAGGTCCATATGCATGTCCACACCAGAGCGAAACGTGCGTGTCTTCCTCTCCATGCTCGCTGTCAGGCCTTGATCTCATCCTAACCATAGCGTATTTGTGTCCATACCCAACATGCGGGAGTACGTTCAATGTGAGATCGAACATGCTACGCCATCATCGTTCCCACGGTGCAGCGGTGGCGTCGTCGCTGCGTAAGGGCCGAGAGACGAGGTAGTCAATGGCTGTTGGATACTCCTTATGGGACTTGAAGACATACTCTAAAATTCCACTTAATTGCTCGCCACAGATCACTGCGCATCGCGTCTACGTTACGTCGCTTCGAGGCAACATATTACTTCTGTCGTCGTGATCAACAGTGTCGGCGAGTTCGGCTCTGTTATGCGGGAAGACAGCAAAGGTTAGAGTTATGGGTTTCAAGGTCTGAATGATTTGACCTTAGACTCGTCTGCGAGGTTTTGATCGCTTTTCAAAGGTCATCACAGCCGAAAGCACCTCTAGACGCATCCCGTTAACTAAACCGACAACCCAGGTGCTCTTTACGATGATAGATCTGCACTTGTTAGAAAGGGTTAGTAATACTAGCGAAAACACAAGGGAAATTGAACGTTTCTGGTACTAGAAGAACAAAATCCCTTCTACAGCCATCCCGCCTCTCCGTTTCCTAAGCAATCCGCATGTTGTCTGAGAAAAACCCGACAAGATAGCGAGGCAAACATAGTTGTTATGACTCCAATGTCCTGTGTCCCAAAGCGAACCAGGCCGCCAAAATCGCTAGTCGCGTGTCGGGAAGGCGGCGCAGTCTCATGTCAAGCAGCGAAATTGGAGCAGAAACGATCTAAGATCAAAAGGGTCAGAAATTACGGTAGAAGATCAACATGAAATATGCACCATTTGGGCAGAAAAAAGCCGGTCTGGTGAAGACAGCGTATGGCCGTTCTCCATCGATGTTTCGGTTCCAGGGGCGACGACGGACGATTTCAGCCGAGATTGTGAAGGTGTATTCAGTTACAGGAGGCGGTAAAACTGCCGCGAACGTCGTTAAAGCTGTTCAAAGAGAGTCGGGTTCAGCATGCGGATGGCGAGGCGGTCTGCGGCTCACCTTAACCTACTTGAACTCAGTTCAAATCGAACCTAATATCGAAGAACATAACGTACTGTTTCCGCAAGTCGAAAGCCTGCCTAGCGAGGGTATTCACGTATTCTGAATCCCAGCATGTCGTTCTCCGCGATTACTCCACTCGTCTGTCGCGATTCGGTTGTCGTTATAGGGGAAGAACGCGTCAGCTTGAAGTCGAGATGATGGCGGGAAGAGAAAGGTGACCTGCCTCATTTGGAGTGGATATGATCGACATCTTGGGTTGCGTCCTGCCACCATGTCAACATCAACGCTGCGTCTGTTGACTACATTTTCATGTCCTCCTTCCGGAATTACATTCGCTCCGAGCTTCAAAACGAACTGGACACGTATCTGGACCGAACTCTCCGTGATCTTTGAATCTGGTTCTGGACGAGTTGTGCAAGTACCTTTGAGAATCTCAACATGCCGTCCTCATCTGTAGGGATGAAAACGCGATTACTGATCCTTTGCTGAATAGGTACAGTATCGCCCATATCCGAGTACGCCAGCTGGGTTCCAGCACTAGAGTCTATATTTGGGTATGACCTACTACTACATCTTGTGTTGATGACACGCAGATGCTCAAGGCCCGAGGCACGAGGGTCTCAGAGCGTCTGCCAGGCCAAGTCTAAGTGGCAGACGACGGTCTCTCGATCGTGTAGATAGACATGTATCCTAAGTAATATACATGTCTTTTTGGGGACGCCCGATTAGGCAATCGGCGTCCTGCTCGCTACCACCATCGTCGCTCGCGTTTTCTCCCCACCCTCCAACTCCCTCTACGTGGTGGGTCGTCTGGATCCGTGTGACCGTGTCCAGGTCCAGGTCGGCCTTCCACCCGAGTCTCTGGCTGTCCGTGGCGTTTCGGTTTCCGCCTCCCACATCTCTGTGTGGCGTCCCTCGTGGAAACCGTCTCGCCCGCCGTTTCCCCCAGCCGGGGACCCCACCCCACACCACACGGTATCATAGATACCGGTGCTCTCTCTCTCTCTCTCTGCGTGCGTCGCCACTTAGCTTGGTGGAAAATCATTGTGCAGTTGCTGTATATGTCTTCCCCGGCAATCGGGACTCGTATTTGTTGATACCTCGACGTGTTTCGTCGATAAGAAGGGTTTTACATGCGTTTGGTTGTGCTCTCCGATCGGTGCGAATAGTCGGGTTGTCAATGAACAGAGAGGGTGAGGGATTGCCTGGCCGTCGATGAATTATCGTGAGTCGCTTTACCTTCTTTCTCCAGACGCGTCCTGATCATTGCACCAGCGCGATTGAGCTTATGTACTGCATCGTGATTTGGCCAAAACGACAATGTTTCCTCGTCACCGTTGTACCCGGTTCGTTGTATACGCGCAAAAGTTCATCGATTCATAAAGTGGACGGCGTCGCCGTGACCGCCGTCAGTCGAAATTCCATCATCCTTCCGCTTCTTTGAACGTTTCAGGGCGTCGTATTTAATAAAGAGACAGACGGCCACACCAGTCAGCAAATTGAAAACCAGCATGTCGTCACCTTGGGAGGCCTACGGATACACCGTAGCTGATATTCAGTCTGTCATGTCCACCAATCTGCATCCAATCATTCTCCTGGCATTCTGCCATGGTATCCACACCTGCATCTTCTTCATTGCCTTGTATTATATTAGTGGGTGACTTGCATCCTTGACACCATTTCCTCCTCTCAGATCAGCTTCTTGTGTGTAGCTGAGAGCACTCACCCCATTCGGAAACAGATTATCATCTCCGGAATCATAACTTTCCTATGGGTTACCAGTACTGTCATGTTGAGTTTGGCATGGCAAGAGACTGGCCGACTCTTCATTGCCCACGGGACCTCGTTGGAAGCGGAGTTCACCTTTTACCTTGCTGGTAATGTATCACAGGCCCTTGCCGACGATGTACTTCGGGCCCTTAGCGTCCTCGTCGCAGACCTGATCTTGGTGCGTATATTTGCCGGTGCTCGAGTAATCCTGTGGCACCCCTGACAGCTTAGGTTAGATTTGGCGCTGCTGGGTGTTGTATGGCAGAAATGTAAAAGTTATTGTTGTACCTGGGCTTTGCCTGTTCACTGAAACAAGTGAGTCCTATCCCTCAACAAACTTGTCCTTCTGATATTCCGTGTACTATAGTCAGTGCCTGCATGATCATCGCCTCCTTCATTGCCAGTCCCACCTTTGTTGGTACCCACCGAGTAAATTGGGTGCTGGTCTATTATTCAATGACTGTGGTAACAAATAGCCTATGCACCATCCTCATCCTCTTTCGCATTGTGCGGGTTAGCGGCCTCAGTGCCAGCCTCAAGACCTATCGCGGCATCATCGAGATCCTCATCGAATCAGCTGCCATGTATGCCATCATCTACATCGCTCTCCTTGTTGCATATGCCTACCAGTTCTACACGGGTGTAATCATGACTGCCAGTGTCTACCCTCAGATAATATCGATCAGTGTAACAGTGAGTGCCTCTCCCTCTAGTCATTGACTGTACTAACTCGGGCTCCAGGGCATTGCACCCACCCTCATCATCGCCCGTGTCATGGCGGGGCATTCGCGGCCCGACGACTCATGGACACGCCCATCGCTCCCGCACATGCGGAGCAATGTACTCTCAACTACGGAGTCTTTGCGATTTGCCCCGAACCACAGCACGCAAACGACGACCACGAACACCGCACAGGCCATAGCAAATGTCGATTTAGAGGCGCAGGTTCAAGAGATTGTAGAAGAGGAACGGGGGCAAGTCGGAGAGGAAAATCCCGCTGAACCCGGCGCGCTGGCGTCTGGCCACAAGCTGTCTGTTGGGAAGGTCTGAGGTGGTTGTTGAAGAAGAGCAGGTCGTGGCGTATGCCCTGGTGCGGTTCTGGCAACCAAAGTTGTCTCTTTGATCTCCGAATCCCTCGATTACTTAGATTTATTTATTTGAGTATTTACTCTACACTCCGTTCAATCGCGACTTGATTCTAATACACATTTTCGCATCCATCAGGTTGCGGTGGTTTAAGCCTTTGTGCGGACTCTCACCACAACCTATGAACTTGTTACGGTGTGCTCTGACACCATTGTCAGTACCAAAGTTCTATTTCAATGCTATCAAGCTAGACTTTGTTCATCTCAACCTACACTTGCCATAGTATCAACTACACAAAGTATTTTATCTTGTCATGTAGTTCTCATCAAGAAAAAGAAACCCCCCATTTACGACCTCAATACGCACTCCCACCCCCGGCCGACTTGCGCGGGTCATTCGCCGCCTCGTACACCCCATCCGCATCCCTCACAATAACATGGCTCGTACTCCAACTATACGCCTGCCCGCTCACATTATACCCCAGCCCCGCCAAATACCCCACCGTCTCATTACTAAACGCCTTAATCCCCAACCGGACACCCGCCTCATAAAACGTCGTATCCGACTCGTTGTACAGTCCTTCAAACAGCGTCGAGGGCCCCAGCTGCTCGTGCCAGCGCGGAGTATACACCGCCTCCTTCGCAGACATCCCGAGGTCGAGGTGGTGGTGCAGATTCTGCAGCGTCGCCGTGATGATGTGCGACCCGCCAGCGGAGCCCGTCGCCATGATGAACTGGCCCGTGTGCAGGTCCTCCGCAATCGAAGACGCGATAGACGACTGCGGTCTCTTGAACGGGCGTATAAAGTTCACCGGGCTTGGCGCGAATCCAAAGAAGTTGATCAAACCCGGGCTCGAAAAGTCATCCATCTCATTGTTGAGAATTATTCCTATCAGCGAGATAATGAGCAGGGGTGGAATGCTTGATTGAAAAAAATACTAACCATCTTCAGTCATAACCTGGCTACCCCAAAACAAGTTGACTGTCGTCGTCAGCGACACAGCATTCCCGTCTTTATCCACTGCAGCCATATGCGACGTGCCGTTATCGCTGAGAACCACGTACGACGCCGGATCATAGTACTTGGCCTCGTACGTCGTATTCTGCGGCAACTTCTCCCTGACCTTCTCCACTACCTCATCTGTCAAATACTCCTTCTCCAGTCTAGTCACATTCTTTGTAAACGCTGGATCCCCAATCGTCGTCCTCTGACCATACGCAAACTTGGTCGCCTGGATCAACTGGTGCGTGTGCAAATCAGTCTCCGTGTCACCGGCATACGCGTCAAAGATCCTCAGGGCAGAAAGCACGACAGAGCCGGAAGACGGCGCGACGGTGGAGAAGATGCGGAAGCGCCCACGGTACGTGATGTTGCTCGACCCGCGCACGATCGTGGTGTAGTTTGCGAGGTCAGCAGGCGTCAAAATCCCGCCAGCCGCGCGCGCAGCAGCGCTCGTCCTCTCTGCAAGCGGGCCCTTGTAGAACGCGTCTGCGCCGTGTCGCGCAAGAGTCTCCAGGGTCTTGGCATACCTTTTCCGATAAATAGTGTCTCCTTTTCTCACGAGCGTCCCATTTGGCGCGTAAGTTTCTGCCCAAAGGGGGTCTGTAGTGAGGAAAGGGTAGCCCCCTGTTTTTCTGTTAGATATGATGAAACGCTGAAAGGAAAAAGCGTACCAGTCAAAGCGTCGTCGAGATCCTGGGTCACTGTAAACCCATCCCGTGCTAGCTTAATCGCGGGTTGGAAGAGTTCGGCCCAAGGGAGTTTGCCATGTCGCTTGTGTAAAGTCTGCCATCCGCGCAGCTCCCCTGGAACAGCTACCGCTAGCCCGCCAACGGTCGACGCGGTCGGATTGGTATTATTCGAGAACATAGTCTCGTTCCCCAACGCAGGCGTCGTCTCTCTGAAGTCAATCTGCATACATCAGCACCAGTCCCCAGAGCAGATACACACATACCGTCTCGTACGACGCCTTTCCATATTTTCCCTGCGTCCGAACGAGCATAAAGCCACCACCACCAATGCCACAATGGAACGCGTTGATTGTCCCTACGCACAGGCTAGTCGCGATAATCTGAGCAGGATAAACGCCTATTCAACACATAGGCCATACGAACCTACCGCGTCTGCAGCGCTCCCGTTTCGCATCAGCATCCCAAGCCCGATGTCCGAGCATTCTGCGTTCTCACTGACTACAGCACCGTTCTTGCCTTTCTGGTCTGCGTTGCGCGGGACCACTGAGGCGTACGCAAAAGCTGCGATGGCAAGCAGCCAGATGGTGGATCTTATCCTGGCCATAGGCGATAGGGATCGGAAGCAAGAAGCACGAAGAATGTGGACTGGTAATGAGACGCCTTGGAGACTTGTGTCACCCGCAGTGGGGCAGAAGACGCATCGTTGGCCGTACTTATAGATATGCTGTCTTCATTGGTAGTCGTTCCTGGCCATGCGAGGTGCTATCCTCTACTCGATGAAATGATGCGCGATGCTTCCATACGTCAAGTACACTTGCGATTTCAACGGACGTCGATAAAGCCGCCTGCCAGCAAGACTGACCCTTCGAAGTAACGATTGAAGGACACAATCGTGCCAAAATCGGGTCATGATCGGGGCCCGTTCGATGATTGGTTGGACATCCACATTTCTCGGTCCCGAGGCCCGAGGACTTAGCTTCACTGCTGTCACTACTTCCCGTGAAAACAGCGCAGAAACATAAATCCAGAACAACGAGAGGCAGGGTAACGAAATGGCAACAGTGTCGCCGCCAGTACGAGCTACAAAGGAATCAACATTAAAGGTGACTGAGGAGGAGAAAGACAAACCTTCAGTGAATATTCTCACCCCGATACCGAAAACGCTTAACAGGTAAACAATCCAACCACCCCTCCGTTCCGTGCAACCCATCCATCGCCTTCAGTTCTCCTTGTTTCTTTGCATCCAGCTGTTAGACCGCAGAATCCTTCTCCTCGCCCCACGGGCTGGCCAATAAAAACGCAAATTCGCGACTCAAACTCTAGAACACTCTTCTGCGAGAAGATGTGGGAGACGATCTTGCGCTTGCGGGAATGGCCCTGCTGGTCGCGGGTGCTGACCGCACCGAAAAGAGACAAAGGCCTCATAGAAACCGGATTTGAGCGCGCGAAGGGTAGAGCCACCGGTGAGGCGATGGAAATGTGATTGGGAGCAAGTCGTACAGGGTCCCAACCACAAAGGGACCTGGAAGCAGATTGGTGTGGGGTACTGGTATGAGCCCCGCACTGACGCAGAAATAACGGCAAGACAGTCGAGTACAATGTTAGCTTTAGCCGGAAATCGACGCGACTCTCGACTCGAATATTGTCCATCCTAACGCCTTTTGAATCGTCTAGCTAATATCCGAAGTATAGCGCTATCCTTCTTTCAGCCATCTGTATTCGAGCAGAGCGCCGGCAGAAGCACTGCTTAGTCACTTAGTGCGTCTGTAATCGCGAGCCCTTAGTGCAAGATCTCAGGGATATAACGGTAACAGACCCGATCGAGTTCACGGCCCAGTGTTCAGGTTGGGTTTTAAATTCGAACGCAGACAGATTCAGATCGCCATCAGGAGCGAAATCAAGTCAACTGGATATACTGTCAGAGAGGAAGAGAAATAAGGTTAAAATACGGACCACTTCGTGCTTGGAAGTCTAAGACGAACCTGGCGTCAGAATTATTACTAATATTATTAGGTTTGAAACTTCCTGAAAATCAAACTAATGGACCGTACCATTTTTTCTGAACTCAGGGTGCTCGTAACAGACGTCGCCAAGACGTCTCCCGAGTTCGCAAACTGGATTCTGAAGGCGGCGCGAAAACTAGTCCGGGAAGATCACGAAGCGGTCGACGAGTTTTCTGGATGGACACATCCCACACTGATGGAGAATCAACGGCAAAACTAACGAGAATAATGTCAGATTTGATCCAAACATGAAGCCAGAATCTTCACCCCACAAAAGCCCAGCCGGCGAGACCAATAGTTACTGGAAAGCCCACAAGATCTCCCGCCTATACGTTACTGAAGGAATCGAGTGATCGAACTACGGGCGCATGCACAGCAGAAGCGTCGATAGATCTGTCAAAGGGTCAGCAATCGACGTGAGAGATCAAGGTTAAATACGCACTTTTCTCAGAACAAAAAGCCCGGCCGGCGAGGACACCCTGATAGGAAAAAAAAACAACACCATCCAGGGAAGCAACCTCTTGAAGTCATCCGCTGAAGCCATTTGTTACATTTCGGGGAGACGGGGGCGGCATAGCCTATCCCAGGTAGTCGTCCGCTCCATATTCCTAAAGAGAATCAAGTTCAATAACCAGGCAGCGAGAACATCAATCACTGACCTTGGGATCTTGACAGTGGGCGATAATCTGCTTCAAACCGCGTAGCCCGAAATAGACTAGCAGAATGCACTTACTGTCCAAGGTTCCTGTCTGCCTGGCGAGGGCATCCACGTTACCCAAGTTTCGTCCAAAGACAAGTCGTTGAACAATTGGGTAGCCGTTGAACGCGTTACTTTTTCGAGTTGGAGGCTGGTGATGATGATGGCGGGAGGAGAAAGGTGAACTGCCTCATTCGGAGTGGATGCGATCGTTGCGTCCTGCCGTCATGTCAAAAGTCGCGTCGTCTTTCCTGTCGCGCTCATCACCATAGGTACGGTCCATTCGAGTCATAAATTTTGTGCCCCAACGCTAACCGATTCCCACTAGCTCTATGGACTAAGCGAACAAACTGCATCAAATTTGAGACTTGTTTACCGTCGTTTTCGAACCGCACCGAGACGATGACTTCAGCGAGCAAGCACCGACACTACTGGATCGCAAAGAGGAAGTGGCCGTGGAGATGTCTCTAGCGGACTACGACGTGGTCGTCGTCGTGGACGCGGTAGCGGCATAGGATGGGCAGTCGTAGAGCGTGAAGGCCGGCGCTTGTCCCGGAGCGCTATCTACAGGCAGTGGACGATCATGATCATGACAGTACGCATTCATATCGTACGGAAGAGTTTAAATGTAGGTGTATGCATTTTGACAATCAAGAGTCTTACTCCCATTCCCCATTGCCTTACACCCCCCCTCGCGTCTTCCTCCCATCCCTCTTCGCGTTGCAGTGGTCGTGCCCTGCAGCACTTTTCCCCACAGTGGACCATCTGCGAACAGTCACCGTTGCATAATTTCTTTAGTGGCAGGGCTGATTAATTCACTTCTCGAGATATTGATGAAACGATGTCAATCAACTGTTTCACAACGTTTATAGCTTTGTCGTGTTACATATAAAGAGGCAGGCAGCCGAGCAACTTGCCAGCCAAAAACCATCATGTTGACAAACTTCACAGACTACGGGCTTACTGCAGCCGATGTTCAGTCTCTCATGTCGGCGCAGTTACATCCAATACTTCTTCTAGCCTTCTGTCACGGTATCTACACCTGCATCTTCTTCATTGCCTTGTATTATATAAGTATGTGTGTTTCCTTGTTGACAATATCCTCTTTATCTATCAAGTTCTTTTGTAGTTGAGAGTGTTCACCTCAATCGGAAACAGATTACCCTTGCTGGCATCATCACCTTCTTATGGTTTGCCAATACTGTCAATCTGGGTTTAAAATGGAAAACTGTTGACCAGCTCTTCATTAACCCAGTGAAAAGACGGTCGATGCCCAGCGCGGCAGATCAACGTAGAGCGATGCAGGCGATACCGATCGAGGCAACAATGCCATTAGCGACGCAGAAGGATGCGGGCCGGTGATACTGCGGTCCACCCAGAATAGATGGCACTACACGCGGAAGACACGCGTCTTCGTTCCTATCTTTACAACTTCATCTCTTCCGCCATGTCGGGCACAAACACCAATGATGATGTTGACTTCTGTTTCTGTTCCAAATGTCGCGGTCTAAAGAAGTGGGCCTACTCGACGCGTATGAGACACGCACAGGTCGCGACAGCCATATCAGTTGCGCAAGCATCCCAAATCGCATTGGCAGCCTTAGGTATCAATGCAAGCCAAGCAACTCCAGTCTCGCCTGCCACCTCTGGAGGTCCGCAGAACACTCCTGTGTCCAACACACTCGGTCAATCACAGAACAGCAATTTTCCTGAACAACACGCGGCCGGGGTATGTTTCGTCTTCAGATTCAATGCGTCGAGATCCTGACACGTTTTATCTAGATGAATGACACAGAGGATGCAGACCAGGATTTTTCTCTATCCCCTACTTCCTTGAATAATGTGGGTACATCTTTGCCGCCACCTCTTAAATGATTTAAATAATGTCAATTCATAGGATATCGATCCCGAACGAGCATCGCCGATTGACAATTTCAATTGGGAAGATGGCTGGGAGTCGGAAGATGGCTGGGAGGGTGAAGACCAAAGGCGAGAGGCCGAACGTCTTGCACGCGAGGCAGCAGAATTGGCCGAATTACGCAGTGCCGCAGAACTAGACGCACAACGCGCGGCAGCTGCAGCTGGGCAGCCAGAGTTTCCTCGAGAGCCCATGTCAGACAATCCGCGAGAACTTGAAGAAGAGGAGGCTGTTCCCATTCTCGAGGATTTAAAACTCTCGCAGTCGTTCATCGACGCCCTTAGGAATGCCGACCTGCGGAACGACATCGAGCTGCTGCACGAGGATATTCTACACCTTATCGAAAATCCTCTTGAAGAAGAGCTGCAGCTTGACGATGAAGATCTTCGCTTTTCTATCGATCTGTACCTTGCGATTGAAAACGCATCCGAAGGAACCTATTCCGCCGCTCGTAGCGCAGTCTTGCGGCGCTTTCCCGCCTGTAAAATTCTCAGCTTTTATGAGGTGAAGAAGCAAATCGAAAGCCTTACAGGCATTAGCCCCGTCTATCGAGATATGTGCATCAAATCCTGTACAGGGTTTACTGGACCGTTGGTGCATGCCACACATTGTCCAGTCTGCGGAGAGCAACGCTTTCATGAAGGCACGAAGCAACCTCGAAAGAGATTCGTTTCCCTTCTTCTGGCTCCGCAACTTCAGGCGCTGTGGCGGACCCCAGCCGGCGCTGAAGCACTTGGGTATCGTCTTGAATATACGCGTCGCATTCTGGCGGATATGGAAGACAACGTTTCCCTCGACACACCCTTGACCGACTTCTTTGATGGTCTCGACTATCTCAATGCTGTCGCAGATGGACGCATCGCTGATGAGGACATGATTCTAGTCCTCTCGATTGATGGTGCACAGCTGTACAGAAGCAAGGTTTCCGAGTGCTGGGTCTACATTTGGGTGATTTTTGATCATGATCCCAAAGTACGCTATAAGAAGAGGCATGTACTGCCTGGCGGTTTCATTCCGGGCCCCAACAAACCGAAGAACCTCGAGAGCTTCCTTTTCCCTGGACTGTATCATCTCGCTGCTCTTCAGCGAAATGGTCTTAAAATCTGGCGAGCAGATCGTAGAGAGACCTTCGTTTCCCATCCCTTCCTTGCGCTTGTCACAGCCGATGGTCCTGCGATGGCTGCGCTTAGCGGGATGGTTGGTCATCAGGGCAAAATCCACTGTCGACTTCGTTGCCCCATTACTGGACGACGCAAAGAAGGCGGCTCACAGTATTATCCTGCTCGGCTGAAACCTGGCGGTGGGTACAACGTCTCCGGTTGTGACCATGATGATGTCGATCTTCCTGAACTTATCGATGACTTCGACCCGGACGACGGAGAGGAACGATACCAGCGCGACCTCAAACTCGTCATGAAATCAAAAGATCAAACAGAGTTTCAGGCTAATCGCCTAAAGACAGGTACATATAAGTGGGAATATTACAATTTTTTCGATCTCATGCATGATATAGGTATCTGTAAACCGACAATTTTCAGTGGGCTACCTCGCCGCCATATTCTGGGCATTCCCCGAATGTTTCCACTTGATATCATGCATCTTCCTTGCCTCAACATCCCCGACTTGATGATTCCTCTTTGGCGCGGTACCTTTACCCATGCAACGACCGATGATCCCGCCACATGGCCTTGGGCTGTCCTTAAAGGTGACATCTGGAAGCAGCATGGACAGGCAGTTGCAGACACCTTGCCATATATTCCCGGCTCCTTCGACAGACCACCGCGTAACCCCGCAGAGAAGATCAATAGTGGTTACAAGGCTTGGGAGTACTTGCTCTATTTCTTCTGTCTTGGCCCAGCTCTCCTATATGGTATTCTCCCAATGCCATACTGGCGCAATTACTGCAAGTGTGCTCGGGGATTCATTCTGCTCATGCAGTTAAAAATTCCTCGCAAGGACCTCGCTGAAGCTCACAGATTGTTGATCGAGTTCTCGGACGAATTTGAAGAGCTCTATTATCAGCGTCGAGAGGATCGCATCCATTTCGTTCGACCATGTATCCACACCACCTCACACTTTCCTCGTGAAACTGAACGTATTGGGCCTGGCATCGTGTACGCACAATGGACCATCGAACGCATGATTGGTAGTCTTGGGTTGGAAATGCGCCAACCATCAAATATGTTCGCCAACTTTGAGCAACGTGGTGTTCGTCGATGTCGTGTCAATGCCTTAACCGCACTTATTCCAGGTCTCCAAGGGGTAGAAGACACGATTCCGCGCGGAGGGTTGGATCTTGGCGACGGGTATGTTCTACTTGGTGCCAGAGATAACTGCGAGCGAGCAGTTCGTCCATGTGAAACCGCAGCTATTCGGAAGTTCGTCGAAACTAGAAATGGCGACACTAGGGATGTATTATGGAAGAAAGTGCTGAGATGGGCGCGTCTCCGCTTGCCTTCTGGCTATATTGTGCGGTCATTGTGGAAGGAGGCAAAAGAAACTACCCGAGGAGTTCGCAGAGCACGCTGTGCTAAAGTAAGTGCAGATTTCTTGATTCCATCAGTTTCTGATTGAATATCTAGTGTCGCGTTGAAGGACAAGAACGGATCGGAGAAGTTTTATACTTTGCTCAGCTACGTGTCAACAACACACTTGAACGTGTGGCAGTAGTCTCCTTGCTTGGCTTTCCAGACAGAACATTACTGGAAGAGTCATCAAATATGTACTGGACAGCACAACACTTGGGAGACGCGGGAATAGTATGCATTCCGGTGAAGGATATCGAGACTGTTGTTCTTGTAGCGCCCGATCATCAATATGCTGCCACACATCACGACGGCTCTGAGGTAAATCGATGGTATGTTGCACATAGGCCTGGGATGGCTCTTATGGAGAGATTGGGATTTATCGAGAACTTGGACGAAGAGTAGTCACACTAGTCACGTCCGTCGTCGCCATGTATGGGGATTGTAGCACAATAGACTCATACGATATGTATATACACCTTTATTCAGTAATAGAGGTTGGAAAAAGTTGTTTTACTTGTACGTGTCGTAGTGATATTGACGCGCCTACAAGACGCGGTCCCAATGTTATGTAAGCAATGTTGGCTTTTCCTTTACTGTCAAGTACAACATGGACAGATCTCTCTACCAGCCTCCGCTACACTTTGATTTCGATGATTCGGATTCAGAAAGTCCTATTCCCGGTCTTGATGACATTGTCAGTCTCAACGACGACACAGATTCCTTTGGCAGCGGTCTGTATAATCATCCCTACCAGCATTCGGCCTCTTCATCGTCCTCTAGTTTTTTTCCTTACCCAGGAAGCTCCTCCTCTTCACCTTCACCTTCTATCTCTAGTCACAGGTCGCAGAGCCTTGGAAGAGGATCTCCTACAGCATTTCCATCTATAGCACACTCGCGCCGTAGCAGTTGGAACAGTCCTCTTGCGTTCCAAAGCGAGTCCCATGGACAACAGAGACCGTCTGCTAATCGGTCCAGTTCACAGTTGGAGGAGATTTATACTTTACGCAGTGAAAACACACAACTGCGTATGATGTATGCACGTTTAGAAACGGAACTAAAGGTCACACAGTAAGTCTTCTTATCCTGTCCGATTTTCTCTACTACTAGCCTAACTATGTTTACAGATCCCATCTCAATAATCTCATGAATGTAGTCGGCCAGCGCCTCACGACAACTTCCTCATCTAATATAAAGCTCGAGTCGACAGGCTTGGATACTTCAGCTTTGTCCGCTCCTTCGCCGACTCAGGCAGAAACCACTACTCCTGTTCCCCAGCCGCTTATTATAGGTCCTCCTCTTACTCCGCTACGCGAGTCAGACTACCGCTGCAAGTATTGGGCTAAACGATCCTTCAAAGCAGCGGTTGTTGCTCAGACGGCACCGACCTCGAATGGTACCCCCTTCCTCCCATACTTCGAGACGGCAGATGGTCTTCCTCTCACCAATGCGCGCTGCAAGGAGATTCTTCTCATTGCTCGGGCCATCCTACAGAATCTGAAAAAATTGAACTGGGGTGCCGACACGTGGTCGGCCTATGCCCTTGACGCGAAGAAGTATTTCCACTATACTCTTAACAGTGAAGTCGAGGAAGCCAGGTTCTGCGAGAATAACTGGAAGGGCACCCAAATGGTAACTGCATTACACACATCGTGGCATACTAGTGCCTTTCCGGAGAAGCACAATACAAAGCGAGGACGGGAGCGCGCTACAGAGACCAAAGATGGCGCCCGGCGAAAGCGGCCAAAGTCAGAACCTCTTGAAGTGCCTATGGATATCGATGCAGACTCGCATATTACTATCGACGAGTCAGATGGAGAGGATCACAATACCAGTATGGCACTATTCACCGGTGATGCTGCTACAGTCTACTAATTTGTTTCTCAGACTTTCCTGTATCATCGTTGAGGTCGGCTTCGCCAAAAACCACTTCGCCACCTCTAGGCCTCGCTGCAGCGGTAGTAACGGTATCGTCGGCAGCATCTCCAATGACTTCGACATCGGCCTCGGAACCGCCTTTGGTTCATTCAACACTACCAGGCCCGATGCCCGCCATGCCTACCTCCGAACCTGTATGTATCCCTTCTGTTTATGTGCTCTAGCTAATACAGTATCTGTTAGATGAGCCGAATCGCGCAGTTACGGAAATTCAAGAGTACCTTGTACGTTATTTGCTGTCTGCCTCAAGTTGTTCTCACAGCTATTCGGATTCAGGTCGACACAGCGCAAAAAGGACCCGGTACCAGCACCAGATAATACAATGGATATTACAAGTGACGACAAAGCAGCACCGCCAGAAACCCCCGAGAATACGAATAGGAATGCACCTGACGAGGAATTCGTGGAGAATGGACAGGCCGGCGCGGAGCCAACTAAGGTGGCCACAATCGATGCAGCGCCAGCTCCAGTGGGTCTCCGGTTGGAGTCAGCACCAGGAAATCCATCCGCCCCAGAGCGCTCTGTTCTTGCACAATCGCCTCTCCCTTCAGCAAAGTTGACGACAGCGGACATAAATACTACTCCGTCGTCCTTTACAGCACCACCTGCACGGCCTATTGTTCCTACAGCAGACTCTGTTTCGTCGACTAGTACGCCTAGCATGGGGACGAAGCGAACCGGGAAGCTAATGGTGCCCTTGACGACAAAGAGCGCAAAGTAAGTAACATCATTTCTATTTCTCGGTGGTACCATACTGACAATACAAACTAGGGGAGAATATTCGCGTAAGTGGGCCGAACAGCATCCCGGAGGGATGCAGAGTGCATTTGAGAAGGACTGGAAGGAATATAAGAAGCTCGATGTGGGAGGAGGCGAAGGGATACCAAAGGATACCAGTGTATAATCGCCGTAGTAATTTTACAGAGGAATTGGATGTCTGCGTTGATCTGCATCGATGTGTGCGTTGTTGAGCGTTTTGATATGCTGTGATTGGCATCGGCTGCTAGCCTACTGATGTATTTGATCTACGTCAAATGGCATCGATGACTGCGTCAAGGGGCATCGTAAAAATCGACGTATTCTCTCTCGTCGAAGCCGCGTCGGTTTACGTTGATCTGCCGCGCTGGGCGTCGACCCTCTTTTCACTGGGCGATCGATGAGGCCCAGGTCACGCCGCTCTCCGAGATATTCAAGGCCACGAAGACCAACGAAGCTCCAGGGCTGTCAGGAGATTGATAGGTAGACAATGTTGCCATCCAAATTCTCGCCGCTGGTTCTCTCAGATCCCAAATATGCCACTGGTTTACGCTCGCATAGTAATAAAGCACGTACCGCTGCGGTTGCGCCAAAGCCGATAAATATATCTGATCATGAGATGGAACGAGCGGGTTCCGAAAACGGCTGTCGCCGGTCGGAACTAAGGTATGGTGAGTGAGGAAGTACATAGTACAAAAGGAAGGACGCACACGTTTCGGCGACATTAGCAAATCGACAGATCACGTCAATGCAGTCATACGTTCATATCGATAATGTACTGTGTACAGATCGATGGCATTTGGATATGAGCCTGGAAGTTTGGAAAGCTCGTCCGTGTCATGGTGGTACGCGCCCCTTTTGAATTTGATCTTGAAGATCCACAGTGGTCGACGTCGGATCCACGCCACG
>QLPD01008343.1:0-17805 GCA_003314085.1 Hymenopellis raphanipes
TTCCATCAACTTTTTTTGGACGTCGTTCCTCCGCTGCGAAACATATGAATCCGTTTTGTTCTGGAACATCTCGATTCCCAGTAAATCGCGCCACGCTGTTGTGTCGAATGGCGCGAAGAGGGGAGATGTGAGGCGATAATGAAGTGCGTGTCTTAACTTGAGATAGACGATGATATAACCGTCGCGAATGGTCGGATTTTTCATTCCAGCGATAAAGCCAGGATCAGGCAAGGCATAACCACGATTGACTTTGGGATGAGACCTTGTGTTCTGGTCAAAGTCCTTGCCCATATCGCGTGAGGCTTTCATCCACTCTGGAAGAGGTCGTGGCACGAGAGGCGAGTCAACGTCGCGGAACTTGTCGCGGGACTGATTGCCTGGCTTGAGGTTTTGAGAGGGGTGCGAAGGATCTAGTAATTCACTCAGACGCGACTAGTAATCAATATGAATACTCACAGGGTTTTTTTCTTGATTGGGCGGACGAACGAACGGTTCTGGAAGGTCCACCGCCCTGCTTGGAAAGCTGGTGCGAATCAAGTTCAGGAGGAGCTGATTGCACATCCTCCGCTGGAGCTGGCGGCGCCTCCGATACTCCCCAATTGCTGCCCGGCGAGGCCTTGTCGTGTGCGAATGTGGCCATAGCGCGGTACCTCTCCAAATCGCAAGGTTGGCCAGTGAAAATGACTGGATGGGGCACAGTAGCGTCCGTGTACTCGCGCGTTGTGAGAGGTTCCTCGATCCACTGGTCAACACGAACCGCATCTGCTCCATCTATGGGACGAACAAGCCAGCAAGGGATCCCAGCCCTGACCAAATTCTCAGCATCATCGAGGTTTTTGACATATGCCCCAATAACATCCCGGAGAGGAGAGTGCTTCACGGTAGGAGACATGAACTGTTCCCGAGCCTCGCTGACCCACGCGATGCGAGCTTCCAGCTCCAAGCAAGTGCGCTGAGTCAAGCGCCAAAGCATGAACGATTCATCGCGGGTCATTGGATTTGCGAGGCGCCCGGCGTAATACTTGAGTCGACCAAGGTGCGTGGCAATGACCTTGTCGTCCCTGACTCCGTTCTGAACATTCTTCGTAAACTCTTCCGAACCTAGCGCGCTAACCTTCCTTCGTAGTTGCTTAATTTCACCCTCCATGATCTGACGCCATTCCTTCTTGACAAGGCCCAGTGTATTGGATGGATTGTCGTGATCTAGGACTTCGAATTGCTGATCAGAGGGCATGATCGAGAAGAGCCATCGGCCAGAGTTATGGACGGATTGAAGGGAATCGGAAGATGGTATCAAGGGAAGATGACCGACATTGTGGTCGAATATTTGTGGAGTGTTCATGGGATCGTCCAGGCCAAATGTGAAGTCTGAGTACATCCGGATGGAACGCATCCCGAACGGAGGAGGGGCAATGAAATCCATATTCGGGGACGTAACGAAAAGCTTTAGATCTGGGTAGCGCTTCCCGACCTTGCCTTCAAAGCTGTGTACTATAAATAATTAAGTCAATGAACGTTAATGGAAGAAACAACTTACTTGGTCCATGTCCGGCCGTCGAGGACGCCATAATTGAGTCTAGCGGGTAACCAGACGACGTGTAGTACTACGAAAAAAAAAGCACTGCGACGTAAAAGTCGACCAGTAGCAAGTTGGGAAGTCCAAAATCGAGTTATCTGTTATTGCGACTTGAAGTCGGGCAGTAGATCCAAGTCACCAACTTGAAGTCGAGTGACAATGCAAAGTAAAGAAGCAGCCTTCAGGGACCTGTCCTAAAGTGGACAATGCCGGCTTTCCGGACCGACCAAACAACCTCAACACTTTACCATACTCTTGACCTCGGATTCAGTCCGGCAAAAAGGGATGGCTGGTCAGTCGGTCGACTTCACGTCGCCACTACTCGTCATGACTCGACTACATATGTCGGTACTATCGCCCTCAAGCAGGCACTTATTAGCACTTGTGACTCGGATACAGTCCGGCGAGTGTCAGCAAGTCACCGCAGACAGACGGTCCTCGGCTCTACGTCGGCGCTGATATCCTCCTGGACACCGACAGCTACGCTTGTGTCGAAACACAGATTCGAACCATTATGTGCTTCTTGTCGCTTGACTACAAGTCGGCGGCTTACACGGACTGCCCGACTTCAAGTCGCAGTAATGTCCTATTCAGCACCGTCTACACGACGATAGCTCTACGTCGGGGATCTCTCTGTGTTCCTCACTAGTCAGGCACGCGGGGACACGGAATGCCACTGAAGTGCCTCTATGACCATGGCGGGCTTTTGCTGCATCTCACCAAACCAGGCGCCAAGGATAAATGGGTCAAAACGGGTGTCGAGTTTTACCATGACAAGACGTTCATCAGTACCGTCGGTTGCAACGATTGGGCGGATTGGAGTATCGTTCCTACAACAGAGAATGGAGCGGAATATACGGTGTATCGCCTCATCTTGGATATGGACGGCCATGAGGTCGAGAGGATCGGTCTCCGAGAGCTAATGTAGTTCTTTGCTGATATATCGCTGTTGGACCGTTTGCTGCAAGGCCTGCTGATGCGAATGCAGCCAAGGGTGAAGATATGAAGGTCAAATATTGGAATGTGGTGGTAGACATTTGAAAGAACAGATTGTAGCCAATCATACATGTATAAATATTCATTCATTATTGATCCTCTTCGTCCGAATCGACTGGCTTCATCAGTTCGACATAAGACCCGTCGATGGGACCTAGATATAAAGTTGAGAACCGAATAAATAGAAGAGCTCGATGACTTACGGACGTGAGGACGTGACTGGAAGAACCCCCCTGCATGCGTCCGCGATAGGCGGATACGATTGGGCTGGGTGTTGGTGGAAGTGAACCCGTGGACGCGAAGGTGCTTGTCGACGATGAAGGAAGGGTATAACGGAGTGGCGAAGCAGCGTAAGGGTTTGGTCGTAAAGATGAACTTGGGGAGAAAGGTACTGGATTTGTGCCGCGTTCAGGTGTTCTCTACAATGCAGGATTAGTTAAATTGAGGAAAACGTTGAAAGAAAATGTCCCTACCGGCGGGCTGGAGACAAGTTCAGAAAGACGCTTGCCTTTGCTGGGAGTGGCAGTGACATTGAGCTTCTTGGCATACAGTGGAGGAAAAGGTTGACGCGGGTACTTGATAGCGTACGCCAACTGCAGAATGTTATATGCCAGTAATGAACCTACGGCAAGTTCTGTACATAGCGCCGGCCAGGCATGAAACTCAGCTGTGAACTAACTCATTGCACAAGGTATAAGCAGTTGAAGTCAAAATAATGAACTTACCAAGCACGGCCGCGAGTGAAGAGGTTAACCATGGGAGAGGAGACGACGACGACGACGACGTGTCGAACGCTGCGCTAATAGCAGACCAGAGGCATGCGGGTCTCGGAGCCAGAACAGCTCAGAAACATGAAATCTAAAGAAAGAAACGTACACATGAGTACAAACACACAATCCAAGTGCTCTAGCTGGAGGAAGATCGACGGTCCCAACATGTGAAGCGACGATGGCGGCATTACGAGGATGTTGAGGTCGAGCAGCGTGGGCGGCCTCGCCGGCCAGGCTTGTAAGCGATTGAATCCTCTTGCCATCCTTGTCGAAAAACAAGAACTCCAGATACCTGAATTCTTGTCAGCCGTTCAGCGCGTCGTCAATACGACTGGCGCGAGCGTCCCACGGGCCTTCATGCTCCAGCGCGTCCCAGACAACAGAAACCGTAGCATGTTGCATCCCCAGCCGTGATGGGCCAGGTGAACGCGCTCTTGTGCCAATGTGCGAAAGATTTCGTCGCGAGCGGTCATGTTGTCGAAGTCAGTGGTATATCAAGTAAATTGGTGTCGATGTAGTTCGAGTTCAAGACTCAGGACGCGTCGTTTACGCCGATCAAGATCTAGAGGCGATGCCAAATATTGACATAAGCAAAGCATCTTGGCTTTCACCGTCTACGCAGTCGATAGGGTGTACTTCCCTTACGACTAGGCCCAGCACTCGCGAGGGTATACCTCCCTTTCGTTTGGTGGAGTCGATGCTGCGGTTACACTTGGTGTTCTGCCAGGAGGGCACTTGACCCAGTAGGTTGATCTCCCTGGTAGTTACGCTTTGTGTTCTGCGAGGAGCGTAGTCGGTTCTTATTCTAATTAGGCCCGGCAGTCGATGGGGTTTACTTCCCTTGCGACTGTCTGGAGTCGATGTCGCGGTTACGCTTTGCGTTCCGCGAGGAGCGCAGTCGGCTGGGCATGAAGCGTAAGTCGCTGCCGTTGGTTAATTGTCTCCCAATTTCTGACAACTCTTGTAGAACGTAAACAGTTGCCCTCGATTTGGACAGTTTAGTCAAGCATTCTGTTCTCGCAGGATTTTTTCGCAAATGGAAAGCCGATAACAACAGTCTCGAGGACTTGTGAGTGTCACCTTTGTAGTCAACTTGAACCGAAACTTACTTGACATTCACACAGAGTTTATAATATTGCTACCCTCAGGCAACGGGCGCGCGCTACCAAGGCGGTCTTCGATGGTCCCACTTTTTGGAGAGCACAATTCACTCGGCTTCATGCCGGTGAACAACAACAGTTCGGCTACACGCCGACTGTACACTCCTATGCCCTTCAAGCCGTTATGCATTATGTTGTCTACCGGTACATATTTCAAGTCCACCATATAGTCGTGTCAACTAACCACTCGTTGAAGACATTATCTATGATTTTCTAGATTCTGTCTGCTAATACATAAGCCCGACACTCGATAGCGTGTACCTCCTTACGAATGCCTGTGCTGATGTTGCAGCTACACTTGGTGTTCCGCGTGGAGCGCAGGTCGTCCGTTGTCTTTCGACTTTTGCAGAATCTTGTATAACCTCTTGCTTTACCTTTTTTTCCTTATCGTTCCGTAGATATCGACTCGTTCTTTAGCGCCGTTACCTTCATACTGTCACGCTACTCTTGCTTTACCTTTTGCACTAGCTATCAACACGTCCTTTAAGTCCATCACCTTCTACCGCCACACCACTCTTATGTTGCCTTTTTTGCTTATCGTTCAATAGCTATCAACTCATCCTTTAAGGCCGTTACCTTTGTACTGTCATACTAACCATGTTTTCTTACGCAGGATATCCCTTTGCCTACTTTCCTACGGTATGTATTGTATTTGCCTTTGCAACTTCTTCTTATGAGTCTCTAGCTGCTTGATTGGATCCAAGTCCAGTACATGAAGGAACTCGGAGTTGCTGCTTCGCCCGAGGTCCTAACGCACCTGCGCAGGGAACTCATGCAGGCTGCGTGGTCGATACTTCCGTCAGACGAAGTGTTCATGGCTGCGTACCTTGATGGCATGCTTGTAGAGTGTATAAGACTACGGAGACGCCAGAGGAGGCCGCGGCTCAGTGAGGCTCGTGGGACGGCTCGAACAACCGCATCAGGTTCTGTCCCGGTCGCAGCTCCGTCGACCCAAAAGACACGTAAAAAGACCGTCAAGACAGAGTATTACCTGGATACGTACAAGATTCGCGCGATCCCAGATGTGCCGGCCTGTCTCCGCGAGTTTGGTACTACGAATGGTTATAGCACTATGGCGGTAAGCCCAAGGTGTTCATTTGTTGAGAATACAAGCCTTATCGTTTACAGTGAGAGTGCGAGCATGCACGTCCTCAAACCACATATCGAGTTCGTACCAACAAGCGCAAGTTTGTCTTCCAGATCAAGTGATCGTCTGCTCTGGCGGTGCTGATGGCGTTGGGCATATCAGATCCCTAAGAGGTTTAGGCGGGACAACCTGCGCGCTGCGGGAGGACGACATTCACAGGATATAGCCGCTTCGTTTCTGGATGATTTCGATGGTCCGAACGCCCTGTACCGGGTATCACTGGTGTCTGCTTTATCGCTGATCTTCGGTGTGTTTCTCAAGGTTGATGCAAATTTCCCTTTACTAACCAGTCTTCAGGTGTCAATGTCTTCTGTCCGGACTCGGTCTGTATGGCGACGGATTGCCGAGTATTGTTCCGCCATGATGTAGGGCGCGTGGCCGAAGACGCTTTTGACGCACTCGACGACCGTCTATGCCCAACGGGGCCGTCGCTGGCGGTGTCGTCATTCAAAGGTGAGATTTGCATATTAGACTTGACCAACTCCTTCAGAAATTTATTTTGTGATTTAGATATGAGCGGGAGGGGGTAGAACGGCTGGAGTTGAGGGACTGTGACGGTACCATGGAGGCTACCGCGTCGTTACAGTTCTACGACGTGCGCTGGACCCGCCAGACGTGACACGAGTTGTGGGCGGGAGGATGGTTCTGGGCCTCAAGAGAAGCGATGAGATTCAGGGAAGGGGGAATATCGCTGCCAGTTCTGTTGCATGGCGCGGAGAACCGCCGCGCTCTCTTAACGTTATGGTGAGGTTTTCAATTTCGAGTCCATTTTTACCAAATTGATTTTCTTTACTTTAGACCCTTATTATCGAGCGCGTCAGCGCTGACGTCGGACTAGAGGTGTTCTCTAGGTTGACGCAACGAGGTTTTTTAAGTCCATGGGTAAGTCTTGCTTAATGATTCACAACGTTGAGCGTATACCGACGTCGTCCTCTTCCTAGACTTTGGCGGAGTTACTTGGGAGTTTCTTTGCCGCTGCTCCAAACTCCACGTTGAGAAGCCAGCGATCCCGACAACCTTGTACTTTCCGGGAGAACAGATGTTATCGCTGCTCTGCGGACCTTGGCTATTAAAGTGAGTATACCATCTAACGACATCCAATCTATCCTGACTTGTTCAAAGATACAATCCTCAGGGCAACGTAAACAGTTCTTCCATGGACTTCAGCTTGAAGTTAAACCGGCCCAAACTCCCCTTGCCATCACGATTCATGGAAATACGCGGTGGGGTACTGCATCCCGCATGACTGAGCGAGGAGTGGAATTACGCCAGGTGTGTCTACTTCCTCTTATCTGCATTCTCGCTAATCATAACTATGCAGTCTATGAATCGTTTTGTTCTCGCGGCGGATGAGCGCTTTGGACCCATCACCACTATACGCAAGAAAGGCGAGCCAGTCAAGCATATCCCACGGACCGCTTTCAAATTCACCAACGCAGACTGGGAACGCATCCAGGACTGCAGTCTCCTGCTTAAGGACGCCAATTCCATTCAGCAAATCTTCTCTTCCGGCAAGCGCCCGAGCATTTACAAGGTGATCCCAGCAATCGAAACTTTGCAGACTGCATGGGACAAGAAGCTTTCGAACCCGAAGTTCCAGCTCTACCATCCTGCCTTGGAATCCGGCTTGAGCAAACTCCGCAAAATGTTCTCTCTCTGTGTGAGTATACCATTTCTTAATCGGACCGCTCTGACATTTATTTCTCAGTCGTTCATCCGTATTATAAATTCGATTGGATTGTCAAGCACTGGGGCGGTGCTGAAGAGCAGCAGGCTGAGATTGACGGGGTGATCCGTCAGCTAAGAACTGGTCTTATGAGGCAGAGAAAACAATTAAGGCCGCCGTGCGTACCATCACATTTTGCCTTAGTACTATTCTCACCTGTTCCTCTAGTTGACACGGTACTATCCTCGTCGGCTGCTCTTCCCCAACGGCGATGAACCTGCATACACCACTGAGGATGCGGACCTTCCTGATGAGCCACTTCCAACGGCGGACAAGGTCATCTCAACCACGACAACTAGCAGCACAGACAACCAGGACGTCGAAAATGAGGACGACCTCGACCCAGCTGCCCAATTCGCGCTCTATCGACACCAGCTTGCGAAAGAGCGTAATCTTGGGCACGGAGACTGGCAAACGGAGTGGACACGCTGGAATGGCACGTCATTTGAAGTCGAGGAAGACGAAGACTTGTGTGTATGGTGGGGGGTACGTTACATGTCCCTTCTTTTAACCCCCTACTAATATTTATCTAGAAAAATGCGCGTGAGTATCCCACCATCGCTCGCATGGCTCGACATCTTGCCCGTGCAGGCTTCTGCAGTACCCTGCGAGTCGATGTTCTCCAGTAGTGGGGAGACGGCGGACGATGGACGTTCACGGCTCGGTGTTGCGACTTTTGAGGAGTTGCAGGTCTTGAAGGCGGAGTGGAAGCAGGACGTGCCCGACTTTGCACGGATGAACGAAGACGCGATTACTGAGGTTGTTTTACAGCCGTTTAAATGAGCGTTTGACGTTGTGTTCACATGACCGTGTGACGGTCCGGTGGGTAAGTGGCGGTGTTTGATTATGGTATCGAGTCTAACGGACTTGCAGGAAGAACACATCGTAGCGGCCGGGATTCTGGGCACCTCCATCTGGCCTCGAGTGGGAACTGAACAATTGGAATTCTTAGTCCAACGACCCGCATTCCTATTCCAACGATGTGCATCATTCGTCAGAGCCTTCGGCCATCGGCTTTATCCTATTGCTAGACGTGTTCTTCGCCACCTTTCCCTGTTTCCGCACTGATCCCCCCTTTACTTTTTTATCGGTCCATGTGCTGTAAAGCCCTGTTCTGGGCTCTAGCAAGGTGGGTGACAATACCTTTTTGTTCGCATCGTTTACTGACGCATGAGCAAAGGAAACTACTGTAGAATGCGACGATCGTGACTGCGGCGGTTCTTTCCCGTTAACCCGCCGCCACATTGCGCATTCCGCTATGAGGAAAACTCATCCATGGACGTTCGGTTCGAGCCCAAATGTGTCTGATGCTTGAATATGGCTCTCCACTATGCTCGTCTATCCAGCGTCGCCTATCTCGTTCATGTCACCAAGACCCAGGTACACGGCACCTCTATCCTGCGGCGATCATACCATGGTTCTTTTCCGCGGACGTTCTTCTTTTTTGTCGCGACATCGCGCGTTCAGCTACGAAGCAAACTTGTTCATGGATCGTTTGAGGCCCATTCAAAAGTGTACGATCATCTGTTCAGCGTCGCCTTTCTCTCCTTTGTGTAACAGTAAACAATCGAAATCCAAGTACGCGGCGCCTTTAACATGCGACGATCGTGACTGCGGTCGGGTTCTTTTTCATGGCCACAAGCCGTTCCCCGCCGATTACCGTGTCAGCAGCACCTTTAATTGCTTCCCCTCCCCTTGTGCCATAATTCTTCCTTGTCCTTCCAACATGGTTAAACGCAAGCATGGCAGCGTCTCCAGCGATGACGGGGGCGATGACTCTGACCAGGATGGGTCCAACGCTAATGACTATGAACAACGCACGCCAGTCAGTTGAGCTTTGTGATCAACGTGAAATGTCTGACGCGCTAGGCAGGTTCAAAAATCATCATCGAAAAGAACGGTCAAAGTACGTTGGTAGAAACTGGTTATCATACATGAACTGACGGCTTGACAGAAGCCCGATATGAGCCTCGGGGTACGCGCCATTTCGTGCGCCTGGTGATAATCTGACGTAGCTTCAGAAACAAGAAACGCGTGGGCGAAAGCGTGCGTCTAAGCAGAAACCCCGGAACAAGAAACCTATTGTTGATGATGAAGTGAGTCACCCACTTCAGTGACTGTGAGCCTCTATTGAAGAAGTACACTCAGCCCGCAGTTGGATATAAGTTCAAATTTCCGTGGCCTAGATTTGGCGCACAGATGCTTCGCGACATAGTTCGCATCAGTGGTTGCGGGCGAATCTCGGACAAAACAAGTGCAATCCAGTGTTTGGAGGACATACAAACCATAGGCCGTACGTTCCAAACGCCTTTGACTTGACTAGGTCTGCTAACAAGATGTAGTGACCAATACAATTGCCAAATACAAACAAGTGCGGCTCAGCCACGCTGTGCCAGAACGCTCTTCGAATACCGCAATCAGCACGGCCGCAGCGTCATCGTCGACCGCACTGCGGTCAAAGAGAAGTAAGGCGAGCAGCCGATCATCTGTTAGTAAAAATTTCACACTAACTTGGCTTGTGATGATCAGGATGGCCAGCGTGTGCCGTCTCCTGAGATGCAATCGTCTACCCCTCGTCAAAGACCCAAGAGAATGCGATTCGCTTCACCTGAAGTTGCAGTACGTGATCACCAATTCAAGGGTACTTGCTGTTGATGGATGATCAAGGAAAGCTCAGACGAATCCACCGTGCTGGTGGACCTCCAAGACGACGAACCGCCTCCGAATTATGTTTATGGGTCTGATATAGGACATCCCGTCCCGGTTCAACATTCACCATTTATGCCGACTCAGCCTGTTCCCCCTCTCGCATTTGCTCACGTTGCTCCTGCAGAGGATGAGAAGACCAGGCTGTTTCGTGCGGCGCTGGGTCTCGTGAATGAAGAGTGTTTGATCGTAGACGTTGGGGATCCTGTGAAGCAAGCTCAACTAGTCGTTGGTGTCACGGTGGCATTTCTCGGAGACGCAAAATTGTGTATTGCTTTGGTTGAAATGTCGAACATCGAGGAAAGACGTGGTCTTGTAGCACATGTTGTGGAGCAAGCAGGGCTCCAACATCTAACTGTGTAATCACCTGATTCTTGTACTTACTTTACTGCCGAAAATCACCGCCCACTTTGTTCTACTTACTTAGATTGATGTTGAATGCCTGGCTGCGACCTTGAACTTGACATTAGGTTGCTCGGGGGCTGTGCCGCCTAGATCATTCTCTCCCGATCACCGTGTGGCTATTAAACAGCGTTTCTTCAGCGACAACTCTCTGGCGCGTCAGCGTATGTCTTCATCGCGCGTGAATGTTTTTCACTCGCGAGCGTGTTTGTTCGGGCTTCATCCTATAGCTCGGTGGCTGCCCGTGTTTTTCCCTCATTTACTTGTTCTGTGTGCATTGGCTTTGTGTGCCAAACCGGAGGAAGATACGAGCCGTTGCGATCATGTCAAGGGATCATGTACATCATGCTGATAGTAAGTAATGCGACCTCCACATGCCTATACCAGTACTTTGCACCTAGATAATGGTTGCATTATATTATATATCTTACAGTATTGGGATGCTACAAGGAATGCTGCTCCGACTAGCTTGAATTCTGGATATACTCCGCATGATGGTATACTCACGCATAATAATATTCTCACATCATTCTCCACCACCAAGATATGGCCATTTCAGAGCTTCCAAACTGCTCAAACAAGGCCGATGTAAGTAGGTTCTAATGTCGAGGTATTCTTACTGCTAACCGTTAACCCATCATTAGGATCTCAAGTGATCTGATCACTTGATCATCTCTTGTTCTTCCACCACCACCACCACCATGACGATCCTTCCCTCCCTCGTACCATACACTACCTCTGACGACGACGAGTCGGGCAGCGACGACGTGCCCAAAGGCACCCGAGACGAGTCCGGCGTCGAGGACACTCCCCAACATATCCTCACCGAGTCCAACATGGATGACTCGCGAAATGACGATTCGGATGGCGACAACACGTCGAAAGGCAGCCACAGCGGCACCCATGCTGCGTCAGAGGAGGACGACTCGCGACAAGGCACCCCCCACGAAGACTCGCCGCCGGAGAACGCGCAGGCGAACACGGTACAACCTGCGACATCGACTGCCCTCGCCCGCCCCTTCACGGACTTGAACACGCCCGAGAAGCGTCGTGCTCGCATGGCGCGTTTTCAGCAGTTTGGGTATCCCGAGTCTCACGTCAATTTCTTTTCAAAGTGCGTAATCGTTTTATCTTTTTGAACTTTGCTAATTCATTCCGTTAGGTCTGCTATCTCTGCTCCCATCTTTCCCTCTGTCACCACTAGTAGCTCTTGCAACATCGCAACCCCTCCCAGCTCCATGCGCCATCCTGTTGTCCCTCCGCCTCCGCCCGCTGTTCCCATGCCTTGGGGCCCCGCGCGCCATGCAGCCAACAGGCGAACGGCACCCATCCCGCCAACTGGCTCCACCGTAGCGCGTACCCTTGCCCCGCAGCCATCGCCTTTTGGGTACGGATCGACGATGACGCGTACCCTCGCCCCACAAGTATCACCACAACGCGCACCACGTATTGCTGCAGTTCGTGAGCAGGATTCGTCGCCCGCGCCAGACACGTCACCAGCGGAAAGCGACGAGGAGCAGGAGGATGAGCTGGAGGAGTCGGAGGATATGCGCCCTTCGCATACTTCCAAGCCGCGTGGCCGCCCACCCAAAGGGAAGACCAAGGACCGCGGGCACAAGCGAGAAATCGAAAGAAATTACGAGGACCGCAACCGCGAGGCGAGGAATAGAAAGCGTGCTGAGTATGCTGCACGGTATGTTTATTTTGCCTACTTCCGGTTTTTTTATATTTAACGCCCTCAGAAAACGCGCCCAGGCACGCGCAGATCCCAAGGCGTACGAAGCGGCTAAGCGCCACCATGCGGAGGAGATGCGCCTGCATCGTGCGCGCAAGAAGTTGAAGGAGCAGGATGAGGAAGATGACGTCGAGGACGATGAGGATGAGGATGAGGAGGATGAGGATGTGGGGAAGCGGGCCGAGGACATGAAGCAGGACGCCGAGGAGGATGCAGAAGAGGAGGACTCCGACCAGCAGCCTTACCTGGTCGATTATAAACACGAGAAACGCTTGACGCGGGCATGGATGGGATTGGATGAGGAGGTGGAGCCGGGGCCAAGTCTGCGGCGCCTTCGCAAACGCGGGTAAAGTCACTAGAACGCTTTTCTTTTCGGGTTTTTATGGGTTGTATGGTGTCGGGTTTTATATAGGGTTTATGTGCTTGCAAGTTCGCTTATTACTTTATACTTGTACTATCTTGAAGTTATGTTTGTACTATACTGAACAGTAGCCATAAAAATATGTAGTATTGTACTGATATGTTCTTATATCTTGGTCTCACAATGGATTTTGAAATGGTATACTCACCCGCGTGATCGTGTTATTTGGTATCAGTGTGTTTGTTCATCACGTGTGCTTGTTTAAATCTTTGGATAATCCTTCCTTTGTATCTTAACATCCACCACCACCACCACTAACACTCAGCCTCGCGGTAAGTCCTGCTCCTTTCCTATTCCTCTTTGTAGTCTACTTTTCTTTGCTTGTCGCCACCGCCGCGTGCAGAGCCCGACGACTCAACCAGGGGACGCGGACCCTCTGCGTGCTGGTGGCGATGAGCCTCATTTGACGCGTTTTTTCCCCCTCCTGGACTATATTTCCCAAAATCCCGTTGCTAACATTTGTCAGATGACTCGCACTACCCGCTCTGGCCGTGAATTCACGCCTTACACCCTTGGTGAAGCCCAGATGGTGGACATCGATGTCTGCGATCTTCTCCGCCTTCGATTCGCGGAACTTGATGCGCCAGAGAACACAGAACTGGACACCGACGTGGAACAGGATGATGATCTGGATGCCCCGGTGAGTGTCCCATTGTTATCACGGGCAGCTGCACTCATGCTGGGATTATGTTAGGTCCCAGTAGCTTCCTCTTCGCGTCTCTCACCCAGCACGCCCACCGCCTCCATGCATGAGCACCGCGCCCGCAGTCGCCGGCCCCATCCTTCACCCCCATCTTCCCCCGCTCTGACGTCAAGCCCGCCGTCCACCGCGGAATCACAGAGTAAACCGCCTCACGCGCCTAACCATGCTAAGCGCGGTTCCAAGGCGCGTCGCCTGCGCAAACGTCTCCCGGAGGACCACACACACGAGGTGGGAAGCAAGGCCATTCATGCCATCCGCCACGCTGCAGCACTGGAACGCCTGGAGTCCCTTGACTTGGACGCGTCTACCCTCCCCGTGAACTCTTCGGGATTTGGAGGGCTACGCCAGGACCCCCCGCGTGATCACCGAGGACCCGACGCGCTGGAAGCTGCGGGATTTCGTCGCATCCGCTACGCCGGCGATGAGTCCATCCCTTTTGTCGACCGGCATCGCCGCCTGTTATTTGTGCTGGGACTGCGGGATGCCCAGGCGTGGCATGAGGAGGTCGTCCGTGCTATCGAGGCGGGGTCCTCACACGTCACGTTCAGTGCGACGGAGAGGCAGCACAAGCGGGGCCGGTTCAAAGCCACTGCAATTGGCGTCTCCTATGGCGGTGGTGAAGAGGTAAGCATGGTATACTCACTCTTCTTTCTTCACTGACTTTCTCTCAGGAGCCTGGTAATCGTCGACTTTCTCCGAGTGCGAGGACCTACATGCAACGTCTCCTGGATAATCGTGCGGTGCAGCGGGTGTCGGGTTTTATAAACAGTAAGTCTCCCATTTTTTATTACGGGACTTGTACTTATACCTTTTAGGCCTTTTTCGCACCTACAACCGCCCCATGTATGATGAATATGCGACCCACCAAGATGTTCTCCATGCGCACCATCCCCACCTTCGCCGCAACTTCCGGAACAGCGTATTCTCTTGCATGACGGTCAACAGTGGGCCGCGCACCGTGACTGACCCTCACGTCGACCGCGCGAACAAGCCAGACGGCTGGTGCGGTATCACGTCCTTTGGCCCCTTCAACCATCGCCTTGGGGGACAGCTTGTCCTTTGGGATTTGAAGCTGGTTATTGACTTCCCCCCTGGCACGACCATTTTCATTCCCTCCACCCTCTTGGTCCACTCCAACTGCCCCATCCAACGGGGTGAGCGCGGCTACTCCATTACACAGTATACTGCTGGAGGACTTTTTCGATGGGTTGCCAATGGGTTTCAGACCCAAGAAGACTTTATGCATGGGGCAACGGCGGAGCAATTATCACAATGGTGGGCGGATCGTACAACACGCTGGGAGCGTGGTCTTCGTTTCTTCCCGCAACTGTAATTTTGTACTTGTATTTCTTGCCTAAGTTTATTTTATTGTGCATTGTGTATTATCGTAATGAAAGATGTGACGTTGTTTACTGTGCAGGAAGGTTAGTGTAGAAGTGTGGCTACTTTGTGATGTGAGTATACATGATGTGAGTATACCATCTGAGCCGCCCTTTGGACCTGCTCTGAGTGCGGTGAACATCGGTCATGAGCGGTTAACCCGGTCACTAACCGGTCTCACTGGTCTGCAGTCAGACCGGTCACTAACTGGTCTAAAAACCGCGGTTATGGTCATTGAGTGGTGTGCCCATTTGAGTGGGTATTGGTAGCTTCAGGGAAGAACAGCGGAGGTTCGCCGCCCAGAGGCGCATCGCTCGCGAACCACAGCGAACGTGTCCAGCGAATTGTTCTGTCGCGATCCATGCGATCCACGTGCCAGACATTTCAAGTCAAGCTCAAGACGGCGTCTCAACGGCATGAGTCCAGTCTGAGCTATCGGATGTTCAACTTCTGCACCATTATGTCGCTATAAACAAATGTCCAATACGTTGACGAAGGGAGCGCAAGAAGGGAGACGACGATCGGGTTGAGTCGAGTTGACAGAGGCAAACATAAGTACTAGGTTGGCACTGGTATGAGAGGTTGAGCAACAGGAGAAGTTTCTGCGACGGTAGAGGTTCATGGGTAAATCTTAAGACCGACAGGTGTATTAAACGGCGGCGAACATATCGTGAATTCGTGTCAATGTCATGGCGGTAATAGACCGAGTTATTTTAAGCTCCGCCCCCGACCGCCGGCGAACATTCCCAATCAGGACAGCCATCTCCGACCCTATTCCACGAAAGTGAGAGAGCATTTCGAAAAGTGGAATCCCACTTCTCAAAAAAGTGGAGGAACAACCTTGAAAAGTGTGTAAAATCTAGGTAAGTGCAGGCTTGAATTTTTAGACAAGATTACCACTAAACAAAGGTACTACTTGGGAGGTCTACCATGGTACCACCGATTCGCGTATATCGATTGATGATTGGTCTCTGTGCACTTCTCACCGCTCTTCCCGTTGTCAGACTTGAGGTCGCCCGACCTACCATGGTCACTGGATACATCCGATTCGCTCCCTTCACCCTCATCAACCGACATAGCTTCGGAGGCATCAGAGTCATCGGAGCCATTGGAGTCATTGGAATCCTCATCCAGCAATGAATGGCTGGAGGGGGAAGGATGCCTGGCCGCCGTCATTATCTGAGGACGGTGTCGAAGCGGCGACACTGTCATCATCTGGATAGGGTGAGTAGGGGGACGATGAGGATTACTCCGCCGCGGGGATTCATAATAATGGTCGGGAAGTCTGTTCCTAACAGACCTCCCATACAATGGGGGTGATCCCTTCAATTTGGGGCGTTTTGGCCTGTTATCCACACGATGTGAATGCTTGGTGGTAGCATGTTTAACATACGCTTGTTGCTGCTCTTCAGTGAACGCTTTTTGCTTATGCCGCAGATTCCGACGTTTTTTGGTGACAGCTTTGTCAATGAGGTCCACCAAGACCCAATTTTTATGCACCATTTTGCGCAGTCGCTGAAATGGGCTATCAACGGGTCGTACAAGGCAGGTAGGGCCTAAGAATGTGAGATAAGTTTCCTGTAAGTATGTGGCGCAGTCTTACATACTGTACTATTACGACCGTTAGTTCACAAATATTTATTTTTTTTGACCTTCCCACGCCCGATAAGTGATCGGAGGCGTTTTCCGGTGTCCGATTAAGAGATAAGAGGCCCTTGTGACATGTGACGTGAACTAACGGTCGTAATAGTACAGTATATTGTCAAGACGCGGCTCCGTCTTACAACACTGAAACTCTCTCAGTTACAGGATACTAAGGAAAAAGAACAGGCCACATACTTGATGAACGACATTTTTGCACGAACAAAAAAAGAAGTGCGTGCATTGATACCGGGGATCTTTACATTTCTGCGCCGACTTGGTAACTGTCTCTGAATGGATAAATGTACTCACCGTGCAAATGGCCTCAGCCCTCCAGGAACTGTTCTCCTTGTCCATAGCTTTAGCTTTCGAGAACATGAGCCGCGCTCCCTGTTCTCCAAGGCGGCGTTTCAACTCCTGAAGACGAGGGTTGGTTATTCCATTCTGGCGTAGAAAACACGTACGAGAAAGCGTATTTGATGTGGCCAATTCATATATCCCGGATCCTCGAACAATTCGATAGCGCGCAACAATGCAAGGTCTGGTCCGTCAGTCGTGGTGATGTTGTCGCCTTGCAGCTCAGAAGCCATGGCGGGGACAGAGCGAAGGCGGAGAGACGTAGTAGCCGCGCTGTCCGTGGTCGAAGCGGGAAGTTCAGACTGTGTGGTCGTTGTGAAGTGTCAGAGCGATATTTTGCAAGGTCAACGAGCCAGCAGCGGTGACAGCTGGAGGCGGGAAGCCTCGTCCAAATTAAGAAGGACCGAGTTTGAACGCGATCGGACCGTTTCTGAAGTGAACCACCTCCACGACATCAATGTCGAGTGTTAGCAAGTCATCGCAGACAGACGGTCCTCGGCTCTATGTCGGCGCTGATATCCTCCTGGACACCGACAGCTACGTTTGTCTCGAAACACAGATTCGAACTTTTTGACTTGTGGAACGGACAACTGGGTCAGGCATCCTGGAATTTACACAACGGACCCCACTGGATTAGATTCGGCGCGAACGTCAATACGTTGCGCCACGCCATCGGCCACATACACTAGCATGCATAAATCAGGTCAGACGCGTCTTGGCTCTTTACCGCCTTCTCCAATGAACTTATGTGCTGCTCAGCTGATCACCTGCCTTGCGGGCCGATAGAAGCCTAGTCTGTATGTTACGCTGGCTCATCCTATATGTTATCGACCCGCAACATATATCAAAATTTACAACCTTACTCTCCTCTCTCATACCCCTCCTTCCATAATCACATTCCCCCCTGTGACCCTTAACCCATACTTTCTGATGACACGCCTTGGAGCATATGCGAAGGTCCCCACAGCCTGCACAGACCTTCAATTGTGTACGCCCTCTAATCTGGCACTGTCATATCAATCATGAGTTGCTCTGCGGGCATGAGGGCGCGACAGTCTCTTACCTCAGGATTTGCACATCGCTCT
>QLPD01008345.1:0-13440 GCA_003314085.1 Hymenopellis raphanipes
CGCCTCAACGACGTCGTCAGAGCCCATCCGAACCCCCTCCATATCACCAATTTCGCGGCGGCAGTCTGTCAATCCAGGATACATCGAAATTGGCGGCATCAAATGGCGTTGAATTTGAGAAGCCTTCTGGAGCATCATCAACGGGAGCGGCAGTGTCCGAGTCCGGTAGCGTATTGGTGAGTTCCTGAAATGCGAAATCGTGATCATCATCAAGAACATGTTGAGAATTGGCCGGGCGAGATGGAGATGACGGTGGATCGTGTAAATCTGCATATGCGGGATCCGCCAAAGTTGACTTTCCACGAAGTGTCTCGCCTTGGTTGACCTTGCGCCGGAATCCAGGTGAGACATGGATATCTAGGCCAGCTTTCTTCCTCTGCAGATCCTGTAGCTGCGTATATGCTTGACTACGTTTCTCTCTTGCAGCCACGATATCATCATCAAGATCACATCGAGCACCACGCGGCAGAGCCATGTCCTTGCGTGCTGCTTCAAGCTCCTTCACATCGGCAACGGCAGCCTTATGTTGGGCTCTCGCGGCATTCAGGTCGGCGTCCATCTGATTGAGGGTGTTGATATTACTCTGGAGTGTCTGTGTATGCCTGATATGCGCCTCATTGCGCAACTGATTTCGGTGAAGTCGATGACGATCTGTGTTCCGAGGATTGGGATGGACGTTATCCTTCTCAGCACGCTGGAGTGTGCAGAGTTCCTCCCAATCGACCTTTCTTGCACTCTGGATCGCGTCAAGTAGCGAAAGACCGATCCCCGTCCGCTCATTTGCATGAGGATGCGCACTTTCGTTGAGATTTGTATCGCTTGGACTGAGATACCAATCTTCAGAGTCCATCTTCGTTAAGTGTTCATTGACAAGAGCTGGATAGTAGGGTTTGCCCTTCTTGTCGTTAATCCAGCCTGTAGATATTGATAAGCATGAACTACGATAATTGTCACGTCTAAACTTGCCTGCAAGACGTGAATTTGAGCTGCCTTCGAACCGGTGATATAGCTCTTCAACTTCTTCATGCGATTGAACGAAACGAACACTGCGAATTGCTTTCATCTCATCCAATGTGATATGGGGAGCTAGAGAGTCGTAGTTTCTGCAAAACGTAAGAACAACAGTTTACGAGAGTTGATACTCACGTACCGGTCATTATGCACCAGACAGATACGACAGACATGCTGAACAATATCTTCCGCCTTAGTATAGTGAACCAAACGGTTCTCTGCTGGGATCTTGAGATTCTCCTCTAGAAGAACATCGCCGTTGCCCATAATTTGAGGATGAGAGCCATCGAGAAGAATGCTTCCCTGTCCATGACCATGCAGAAAGCGAAATCGCACTGGACGTCCGGTTAACAATTCAATAGCGTCGAAATACAATCGCCAGACAAGCTTAAATGTAGCTCGGGTTTCTCGAGTCATGTAGATACGAGAAATTGTTGCACCTTCGAGGGCTAATATCAGATAACATCGATACTAAGAGAAGAACTCTCTTACGACGGTCAAGTCGGCGATTCCAGATCACCACTTCCCATTCCTTCCATTCGTCACCTTTGATTCGCTTGTAAGTGTTATCGTGAAGGCTAGTCGGCGCATTATGCACAAGGCCAAGAAGCTCTCGAAACGCCGTCACAACAACGCTTCCAATCTCTGGTGCGTGCTTCGGAGAGATCCGGATTTCGTGAATGTACTGTTCATTGACGGAAAGCGTCTCTGCATCCTTAAGTTTCTGCGCAAAGACACCTAAATCATATGAAGCATAAGTGCCGAGTGTGAGAGTAGTCAAATCTTAATTGGTACCTTCGATACCATTCCCATGTGCCTGTATCTTATTCTTCGTCTCACGAATAACCTTCTCCTTATTGCGTCGAATAGCAAGTGCAGCCGAAAAGTCTGCAGGATTCGTGGAACCTAATAGGTTCGCAGTCGTTCGTGCTTATTCAGAAAATGAGATTTGTCATGTCATCTACTACATTTATCACCAAGACTGCTCACCACTATCGACCTTCAGAACGGTTGCACCAACAACACCCATTTCAGCAACACACTGTTCGTATTGTGCCCGCACTTCCTGAGTCAACTTCTCGTATGGAGGAATCGGGTGATTATGCGCATGTGTCAGCTTTACAACAGCCTTCGAGATGTCGCGATCCACAGGCGCAAATATTTTCATCTCTGCTTGACACTTCTGCAGAGGACGAACGAGTTTTCCCTTTACAATGTTGCCATTGGTATCGACGTGGAGGTAGGCTATAGAAGAGATATAAGAACAGATCAGTTGTTTTAAGAAACTGAGACTTACGACACTCAGCATTTCCACGATGATGTTTACAGGTCACCAAGTACGAACAAGTCTTCCCCGGAAGACGGGCTTGATGTTTCGCAAGTGTTTCAGGCTGAAACTGACCATCGTTCATGTAAAGCTCGCGAAGAAGATCTTCGTTGATGTTCCGCTTGATTGTGATGAAGCGGTGACCACGGTCGTGATCACTCGACCAGTTCTCACAGCCGACAAAGTAGTTCTTGCCGTCGTAGTTGGTCTATTCCCATATGAGTATACAGTGTAAAGATGTGAAACAGCACATACTGAGCTCAACGGTCGAATAACTGACTTTCCTCATCAGTAAAGCAGAACCAGCTACAGAGAACTACAGAGCTCTGTGTAGATTGGTAGAATGGTAGAGACTCCCCATCTACACGGTGCTCTGCAGTTCCCGTGTAGATGTAGGTAGTGCACCTCCCTCACCCCATTTGGTACATTCTACGGTAGAGTCCTGTAGTCTCCTTTAGCTTTACTCAAAATAGCTCCCATTCCATGCATTTATTTGTATCCACACCGTTGAATAGTATAAAAATGCACTATATTTCTTTGAATCTAATACTCAAGGTATAGTACACGGTACATGTAAACCTATTCTGCACAATCAGACTGTCTACTATAGCACTCCGCGTGTTCAATAAGTCCAGCGGCAGTTGAACCCTCACGAAGCCGCACTAAAACTACCGCATCCTGCGTCCATGCATGGTCTCCCGTGCCTCCTCCAACCCGTCGCTCGCTCACACCCCCGCGGAATGCCTTGACCGTTGACGAGATTGGAATGCATTCTTATGCTCGACGCTCGTAGTCGGCGTGTCGGAGCTGTTGGAAAAGAAGCTTAGTGGCAGTTCTGGTAATCCTGCAGGATGCTCACCGTCAGCTCCGCTGGCCACATTCACGGTCATCATGATTGCTGCTGCACGCGTGGCTCAACACCCGCACCCTCAGTACCCATTCCACTCACTCAGAGGGCGACGAGTGTGTGGGAACGTCTTCGCGTGGGTCTTCATCCGGCGTCGGTGTGGGGTGCTTCACTGGCGTGGTGTGAACGTGTCTGCTGATGGTGGGGAGCTAAGCTTTCATTTGACGCCTCGTAGGGCTTGTTCACCGATGCGCCAAGGATGTCGATAACGAACCAGATTAACATTAGTGTCGTCTGCTACGGTCGTTGTCGAGTGATGCTGTGGTAGGGCTGTTGTAATGGTTGTTTGATGCCACGGTTGTTGTCGTTGTCGCTGGCGTTGTTTTTGTCCTCGCTGGCCGTTGTCTTCCACCATCATGGTAGTCGATCGACGAGCACATGTTGTGTACCGCCGTCGTTTGTTCGAACATGGACACGCTCTGTGGATTCCCGAGCCGGACGAGAGTCTTCCGGATGCGTACAAAATGCAGGGAATAAGCGTTGGAGACGTTGGACTGTTCACTCCGCATGGCGGATTCGACTTTCTATACTCATCTCCGACATGAATACGTGCTCCCGTCCTCTGCGCCCGTGTCCTGGACTATCCCAACTGGAATCGCCGCGGAAATGAAGCCCAGAGCGTCCTCGAAGATCCTCTGCGAGCAAAAAAAAAACGAAAACGAAAACGAAAAAAAAATCCGGTTCCCTCCGTACCGGTAGCGGTTCAGCCTCGAAGTTGGCCGCTTCTTACTGTCGTCTTGGCCGCGAAGTCAGACATACTGTTCTCTGCGTCCTGGCCGCGAAGTCAGACGCCTCATCAAGACGAATTGTTGCCACCTCGTTGCGGGGCATTTTTGCCTTCCCCTGCGCGCCGGTTCGGGTTTCGCGGCCGAAGTCTTGCGACATACATGTGCTCTTCGGACGAGTTCGGGGAACGATGCGCCCTTGTCTCGACGTGGTGGCGCCCCACAGCATCAACGACTTCGACAATGAAATGGTCTCGAGCACCTCTTTGGCTCTTGCTCATCTTCTTGATCCATACTTTATTGGCTGAGCCGCAGCCTCGCTGCAACGACTTTTATCTACTGATAAGTGGTCTGACTCTTCGTAAAAGGTACCAGATCTACGGCCTGAAAAACGGTGAGCTCGTCTGGTATACTTCCGGAGAGGCAAGTGTTGGGGTGGTGGCTCTCACCTGCTAACAATGCTTGCACCCGTCGTTCCTCAATGGGACCCATGACGGTTTTCTACCTACCTACCTACCTGGCTGCCTAATGAGGAGAGCGCGCAAATATCCCAAAGAAAATCAACGTACAATGGTGCCACCCTCGTGCCGACATGGTTGTAGACACGTCCAACCGCGTCTCAGAGGATCTCTATGTCAGCAGGGTACAAATTGAGCGACTCGGCGCATTCGTGCGTTGCGTTGAGGGGCAAATGTCCCGTCGTCGAAGTGGGCAATGTCATCTGATCTTATGCTTGAATGTTAGTGGTGTATCAGGGAAACAGGCTCGCCGAACGACGGACCTTTGCAGCTGCTCGCAGCCTCCGCGCCTCGAGCACCTAAGTACACCTCTTCGACTTCTCCGCCCTTCCGAAAAGCTAAAACCGGATCTGAAGCTGGCCTGAACGGACTGTTGTAGTGCTTGCTCGGCTGTCATGTGAAGGTGATACTTAGGAAGGTGAGGTGGGGAGATGAGGGAGTAAGAGAAAAGGAAGATGTTCGAGTTTGTAGCTGACTCAGCTTACAGTGCGTTTCAGAATGATGCGGAAAACGTTCGAAGAAAAATCTTGGTGGCTGTGCCGGCCCAAGGCCTGCCGAAGGCCCGGAAGTTGGCCCGAAGTACCCTGGCTTTCACAGAAACATAAAATAAAAACCATTGTATGCGTGTATAAGGGCAAGAACACAATTAATTTGCTGTATACAACAGTACTGTTCACAGTTCAACATGGGAATGTGCCACTGTATGTCGATTGACACCAGTTTTACACGTCGTGTCATGATGGTGGTGAAAAGCAAGGATTCGGGGGTCATCGGGCCGGCACAGCCACCTCGATTTTTCTGTGAACGTTTTCCGCATCATTCTGAAACGGACTGTAAGGGCAGGCTGAACCATATCGACACGGACTTGTATAAAAATCTGTATTCGCGTACCGGGGCCAGGGCAGCTGCCAGAGAGTACTGTAGACTCCTGTAGACAGTACATGGTAAAGAAGAAGCAAAAGACTTACCTGCCATATTGGGTCAACTGCCGTAGATCTGCCGCAGCCTTCCCAGCTACCGCGAACTACACCGAAATCCAGAAATTGATCCAACTACATACCACTACTGACCAGATCCTGCTTTACTGATGCTGGGCACCTTGTGCCATCGGAACGAACTAACGGGCAAGGCTTTGTCTGGCAGTCCTCGTAAAATCTACAAGAATACTACATGAGCAACGGAAATTAAATGGAGTCGATACTGAAACACTTACAATGCAGCAGCAGATGCTGAGCTATCAGCTTGAGAGGAGTTCTGTTCACGTTGCGCATCCCAGAGAGCTCGTCGTTGATCCAGGTCTACGTCGTATCGAGTCAAGTTTGCTAGTAACGCAGGATCGAAAAAGCTGCAGATCCAAACACTCTGACACTTGAGAGAGGCGACTTGCAGTGATTCGCCGAGCTCCTCGATGTACGACGCAGATGTCTTGCCGGCTTTGGTATAACCACCGGAGCCATCCCACGAATCCTGGTCCTAGAACGACGGTGTGAATCTAGTACATGAAGGCTGTAGGAAATGCGTACCTTGTCTCGAATTCTTGAGATCATGGAGGCCTTGTTTCCTTGAGCATCCGGCGGGTATTCGACAGTACTATCCGTGAGGTCGACAAGCCAAGCATAGTCGTCTTCATCGGGCTTCGGAATCGGCCATACGTCGGGAAGTGTAACACGTCGAATAAGCTTGGAGCAATCGGCCTGTCGTGTTATTTTAACGCGCGAGGTTTTAGCCTTCTTGGACTTCTTCCTCGTTGTTACGGCAGAAGGCTCGACGATGGTCACCTCATCATCCGAGCCGCACAGATCAATGATGCCAGAGGTGTCGATAGATGAAGTAGGAGTCGGAGAGACTGAGCGCCGGCGTTTCTTCTTAGGTGGTGCTGGCTTTCGAGGTGCAGATTTCTCGGGAAGTGTGGCGCTGGTTTCAACTTTAATTGTTGCTGAGCTGTGCTGGAGGTCTGGCAGGTCTGAAGACGTCTTCTGTAGCGATTTAAATGCACAATACAAGGCCCCATAGCTGAAGACATACCGGTGCAGACTGTGTCGTGGTTACAGATGGTAACTGTGGCGCCGCGTTTCCGGATGTACTTGCTCGTTGTACATACTCTGTATACCAGTCCCGGAACTGCTCATACTGGATCCATTTCGTTGCATTTGAGGCTGCATAATGCTCGGGGTCGACCATAACCAGCACGGCTGGTATTTTCTGTAACAGTGATTAGGTCAAATCATAGAGAAACCGTGTAATGCGCACTTCATTTCGGTAGACATCAATCACAGTTGGCTCTACACACGATATAAGCCGTTCTAGTCGCTGTTGACGCGTAAAATCGGCCATGGATGCAGCCAAGTTCTGCAGTTGTTGAGGTGGAGGAGGGAGGTCGCACCAGATAGTGAACAAGAAACAAAGAGTGGTTAAATTAGCATTATACAACAAAGGATATGTCCCGTGATAGCTATTGTGGACGGCCAGCGGACAATGGACGCGTCGCAGACGGCGGGTCGGACGCGCCATGAAGGCGGGAGTCAAGATCAGCCTGCTGAGTCAGCCCGTGATCCACTTCTACTGTGTCCGTCCACCCACTTCCACCCACTTCTACTTCCACTTATTTAGTATATACTCATCCTGCAGATTACCGGCAAGCGTTCGTGTTCTTTGACCCAGAGGTCAATGTTTATGGACCCCTTGTGCTTATGACCTTTATTTACCACTCGTTCTCTATCCAAAACGCCGGTCAACATACATAAAACAGCAGAATTGAGGAACGAAGCTCACTCGTACATTCTCAAAGGAGGTGGCTCGGAGGTCTTGTCGGCGCGTAAATACAATGGTCGTAGGAGAAAAGACAACCCGCTAGTGTCCCATGTTGATCTCGCCGCCTCTGTCTCTGGTAGCTCCCTCGACGGCCTCTGCTGAAATGAGCCGAGTCTTTCATTGGCGATAAGCGTACCAGCAGGTTTGATTTCAGGCTAGATTACGCAGACGTAGACGGTTCAAGTTCTCCTGTGAAGGTAGGCGTACTTGGGGACCAAAACAGCGAAAGTGTAGACAACAAGGGAAATAGGACTGAGATACAGAGCCAACGGCCGACCAAGAGAGCGTAAGGAAATAGAGTGACCGTTTGAAAGCAACATGGACATGATCGATCATTTGCTTCCTTTGACCTCGCTTCCATCATGAACTGCCCGACTCTTACGCAGAAAGTCGCCTCGGCTGCCCATACCTAGCCTACAATATGCCTTTACATCATTCTGGATGCCCTACCAGTTCCGCCATTCAATGACATCGCACGGACGAATACCGCTCAAAGTCTTTAGGAGTCGATGGTAAGGGAGGAAGGCTAATTACTACCAGGACTTGAACGCGGAGAAGGAACACACATGAATGTCGACGAATTACGCCAGCCGATTTCCTTCGTTTAGCTGCAGCATTGTCTTATTTGACGTCAATGCAGCGAAGATGACGAAAGACGGAACCTAAACCTCGCTGCCACCTCGTGAAGCAGGAACTCACTCAGCTCTTCTTCCACGGGTGCACTTTGGGTAATGCCAGTGCACCTCTGATACATCGCTTCGCTTCGCTTTCAATTGTTCGGTCCTGTTAAATACCTCTGCCTGCCTTCAATGTGAGGTGCCCTCGTGGGTCTTCGAGGAGCACAACGCTTGCAAGTTTGCGTTCATGATACCTACCACGTATTCGGATATCCAAGAGCTGGTAATCGTCCTCGTTCTTCCCGAATGATGTATTGCTAACTATTACACAGGTTTGACTTCTTTAGCGCACGATTGGCTAATCGTCCAGCGACACATCTTTCAAGTAACCTTACCGAACGCTCCTTTTCATACATCTACACTTCAATTTTAATTCGTCCTCGGCCTGCTTTTCAATTGGAACCATACGGTACCTAGTCAGGTCATTGTATGACCAGATGTGGGAAGAATGCGTTCTCGAGTTCGTAACAGCACTCGTGTCTTTACGCCACTGGTAGGAAATGACGACATGAGGCCGCGAGTTTCAGTGAAAAGGCGCCGACGTCGCGCTTAGTCGTTTTCCCCTCAACCACCAGCTTTCTAGCGAAAACTTTCTTCAACGCCCCACCATATCCAACTATGCCATCCACTGCATCTCTTCCCGTCGTGCCTTGGGTGTAAGTTTCCTCAAAATTCTTGTTTGTTCCTTGCTCATGGTTTACGTAGTTCGCTGGCAGAATTCGATGTCAGCGGTATGTTGCATATCTTTCCTGCCCACTCGAATATTGACCGTTGATTGCGCACCGTAGGACATAGAATTAGGAGGACCAGGAAAAGATTCAATATACCATTTCCTAAACTCCTAAAACCGTCACGCTCATTCTTCCTCGTTCTTACGATGGTTGATCCATACGGGAAGATATATGAGGGGTCTACATCGGTCTGCAAGGTCGACTCCTGGAAATACGATAGGATTACGCTGTATGTCCCTCGATTCATTGCTACATCGCACATTGATTTAAATGCTCACGTCCTCAGACCTGACAAGTCGCAAGCCGAAATCACCTTCCACGTGTATAGGTCACGCTGGAGAGGTATACCGTTCGGGTACCAGAGGATCGCGGCAGCAGAAGTAACGATTGAGAGTCTTGCCAATGGTGCCCAGAGCGCGTTTCTCTCCTTCCCTTGCTTTGCCACGATGCTCAACGTTATGCAGGGTACATCCGACTGAGTGAAGTCGATTCAAAGAAATATACAATCCCACTCGGACTCGAATTATCTGTGGAGAGAGGCTCAGGCCCTCACCCACCGCAGCCGAATCGTTACGTCCCAGGACGAAAATGGAGATTTCGCCCATAGAGGAGCGCTGGCGAGATGGGATATTTCGCTAAAGCGCGGGTCGCGAACTTGGCTACGGGGTGATCATCGTACGCGTTTGTTTTGTTTGTATTGGGCTTGAAATAGAGAGCATTTAATATTAAATAATTGTCGCAGCGCCGCGGGCCGATTAGGTCTGCACCTCCATTCATGGACGAAAGAACGAGGATTATGCTGGCTAGAGACGGCCTCGATGCTTCGAGGTCATGTAAAATAGTCAATGGTCTACGTTCCCGCCTAGCTGACCGCAAACGTAGTGGCGACGAGACGGTATCGGGACATTGTGATAAGAAGTCGAGACGAGGTTCAGACATTCTTCGCACTGTACGGTTATTTCAGGCAGTATCTTAGGATGCTTTTCCAGACTCAGGATGATGGCGCGAACATGTATATTCCAAATCAGCGACTCGTGCTACTACCTCGAGCGACCGCCTACAAGTTGACGTCGTCTAGTTCGGGATGCAGATGAGGTTTCCGCACGCGTTGTACTCGCAGACTGTAAAAGTTTCCTTTAGCCATCGCTGACTGCGTTAGGTGAACGGGTCTTACAGCCTTGAGACTGCGCAAAGGCGCACGAATGGCCAGGGCCGTAGTGGTTGGAGCCGTTGCAGGCATCGACTGCAATTTTTTTGGTCAGTGAGCACTACGGTGGCTTCTGGTGTTCATCTACGAACCATCATTGTCGGCAAGAGCGTTGACGCCAACCAAGAAGGCGGCGGCGATGGCGAGGACTTGGATGGAGAGTTTGAACATCATCTTTGGAGGATGCGGAGAAGGAGGGGTGAAGCAGAGTGGTTCAAGTTCAAAGTTGTGAGTGCTTTTCAGTAGACCTGATGAATGAAGAGAAGTTCTTTGAAGCCTTTTATACGAGCTTGGCCGCTCCTTTTACAGTACGGAAGAACAACCGCGGTTTCATGTCTAGGACTGGTACAACTCCTTCAATGTGCATACTGTTTTTACGATGGGACTGTGGCTGACACGCTTGCCTCGCGTCTGTACAATACAGTCGGTAAGAATCTCAAGTCCGTTCTGGCCGTATAATGGTACTGCCCGGGTACTCTTCACCGTTTTGCTGTCCTAGAAGCGCCCAGAATACAGACGAGTATAACGTTCGCTTGATGGTGAACTATTGTTTGTGCTATAAATGGGCGCTCCGTCAAGCCTTTTTAGCTCACTAATGTGACAAAGGCGCTCAAAAGGCGGTGGAGGTTACCCCGTTTGGTTTCTCGGAAAGTGAGTGGGCAGACACAAAGCCCCCGCCTATTTCTGTACATCACGGGGCGTCGAAACGCTGAGACGAAACTGCTCTCGACTTTATTGCATCTCGGTTTGTATGCCGCCTTAGACGTGTAGGTATAAAATGACCTGGGTGCTTTTCCGTTTCCCCAACCCTCCAGGCTACTTACCCACCCAAAGCCACTTCGACCTCTCACTTAAATCCCTTGAATTACAAAGATGATGTTCAAGTTCACCACCCTCATCTTCGCTGCCGCCGCCGCTGCATTCTTGCTCGCCGGGCAGGCTAGCGCTGCTGTCGCTATCGCCGACAACGATGGTCTGTCCATGGTCGTTTCTCGATGTCGGTAGTAGACTTCTTAACGCCCCCCCCAGTTGATGCCTGCAACGGCTCCAACCACTACGGCCCTGGCCATTCGTGCGCCTTTGCGCAGTCTCAAGGCGGTAAGACCAAATCACTTAACGCAATCAGCTGTGGTGGCTAAAGGAAACCTTCACAGTCTGCGAGTACAACTCGTGCGGCGTCCTTATTTGCATCCCCAACTAGGCGCCGGGAAATGTTTAGTCACTTGCAGTTGTACTTTGTTCCCCATGTTGCTGTACAGTGAAGTCAATTCTTAGGGATATGTTTTCGGAATAAGAAACTAGGATCATACAAAATAAAGAACTAGAGGAATCGCCTACGAGCTAGCCTTAATGAGCCTTTAGTGCCACGCACGCTGCCGCTAGTTGGGCTACGTAGACCACCGTGTACAGCCTGTAGGAGATCTCAGGGCTGGTCGTCGGACGACACCTATGATTCTAAGCGACATGCCGTGTAAGTCTTTTGTGTCATTTGGGTTCTTCCAGTATTTGACAATATATGGCAGCGCGCTTGCACATCACAACGGGCATTTTTGTGGCGCAGTACTTGTTGATCAAGGATTGTATTCTTGAGCAGAGGGACGATGCCGTGGGATGGTTTACGTCGGCAGTGATCGCTTTCATGGGTCTGATTGTGGTCGCCCATCTCTTTGCTGATCGTTCCCTCCATGGCGATCAGATCCCCGGGAACGTCACGAAGGTCCTGGATCGGGATGGCCCACGACATGATAATCGTGATGGTCTTCGTCCACTTCCAGCCCATCTGTGACGCCGCTCCTCCGATAGTCCATGCCGCCATGAGCTGTGCTATCGCACCAAAGCCCATACACATATCCTTTGTCGGTCCGAAGGTGGCGAACCCGAGAAAGTTGTGTGCGTACGTGGTCGCGATCCAGAGAAGAGTGTACTTTTCCACTCCGAGAAAATACGAATACGCGAGATACAGTGCGGAGAGGACATAATATCGGATAGTCGCTGCTTCGAGCGATGTGGCGCCAGATGTAATGGGGCGGTCAGGTTTGTTAATCTTGTCCTCTTCGACACCAGCGATTTGGTTGGCGACGACGAATGAGTAGAGGTAGAAGATACCGTAGATAAATGCAGAGGCGATAGGATGAATCATTTCTTTCGCCGGAGTGTTCTTGTATAGAAGTGACGCCATGGTGAAAAGAGGGACCTATCTTTCCATCAGGCTGGTGGGTTACTGACTTGATATGAAAACACATACCGGAAGAGTGCCAATTCCGAGGTCGCGACGAGCGAAGCCCCAGCACAATTGCAATTCCTTGAGGAGAACAGAGGTGATCATGGTATTGGGACTTTCACGCACCGGTGAGTTCACCGATAATCCATGAGACGCGGCAGAGGCCACTTACAGGTATTCAGGATCCCGAGTAGTAGAGCCTGGCGCCTCGACATACCACTCCACTTTGTTTTAACGATAGACACTTACATCTTCCCGCGTTACTTTCATGGCCAGCATATTTACGACATTACAGAGAAGCATCCAACTTGACAATCAACGGGAAAAGTAGCACCGTATTCCGGTCATTCGTAGTCCATGATGGGCATTGAGATGCGGGAACGTTGCAGGAACGCGTCCGAAATGTAGATAAACTTGTGAACGGAATGTGCCGAAGCGGTTGAGTCACGAACTAGAAGTACTGCAGCAAATAGACCAAGTTGACTGAACAGGTGACTGTTATCCGAGGCTCAAGAACCTGTTGATGATTGTCAACTAGAACATAAACGAGCGCAAAGCTCTTCAAGAGAGAGAACTCCGGATGACATGCTAAGAAGAAGTGAATCTGCCGAGACAGGAAAAGACGTTGCACGATCAGTGACGGGTTCGTGACCATCAAGGGTTCGAAACCACGCGCGCGCGCACGGGCCCCACGCCAAAGCCACGCCCCGACCTCACGTTTAACCGGCGGCGAGACCTGCCCGCCGTGGGCGCCAAGTTGCGCTACGACGGAGGAGTGGAAGAATAAAAATCTTGACATGCAGCGCGCACCATCCCATCCGTAAGAGAGTGAGAGTAAGAGAGCGAGAAAAAGGAAAAAGGCTGAAGGGAATGAATGAGGGCTACAGGCTATTCATGTGTATACAAGGAACATGTAGAGTGTAGAGCTCAGCAGCCCTCAAAAATGGGAAGGAAATGTTTGGCCAGAGGAAAGCAGAGCTTTGCAAGTGAAATGAAACAATAATACTGTACTGTTTCGACCCTAAATTCGCATAACGCGTCACGCGGGCCTGAAAACCTAACTTACGATAAAGGATAACGCATCACGGACCTTATTTTGAGCATACGTAAGGCCTAAAAAGGAAAATTTCGGTCCCGCCTACGGCGGGAGTGTCCAAATGAGGGAATTTAAGGGTCCACGAACTAAGTTCCTGTAAGTTCGCAGCATAACGCGTCACACCCCGCGAACTTACGGTCGAAACAGTACAGTAGTACCCACCTTGGAAGAACAAGCTCTGTGATGGAGCAACTCACTTGAGCTGCTGC
>QLPD01008347.1:0-32598 GCA_003314085.1 Hymenopellis raphanipes
GCCCAACGCGGCGTGGCTCCGCGCGCAGGCGACGAATGACTTGGGGGAGATTAAGCATCTCGCTAAGCAGGTTAAGGGCAAGAAGGCTCAGGTTGAGCAGAAGAAGGAGGAGGAGAAAAAGGGTGACTCTGTTAGACGCAAGTCGAGGAGGCGGGGAGGCGCTGTTATTGGGAACGGCGAGGATGTCGACTGGTCGGAGATGATTGATCAGATTTATCAGTCTGGGCATCAGCTTAAGCTTTGGTAAATTATTTGTTGTTTATGTTTGTAGGATGCTTGTTTTGCGTAGAATATAGTTTGCTATTCGTTTTCCAGTTACTGTACTTACTTGGTAGCATTAAAACGTGCTTCTTTGCTTTAAGACGCGTAGGCAGGGAAATGAGAAGTCATCCATTCTATTTTCTATACCATTCTCGAACAAGTGGTGTTGCAGTGCTCGAACGCATTCTCCAAGCGTTGCCCAAACGTGGACACGGGCACGTGACAACAACCAACTTGGCAAACGATTGTCATTGTCACATTCTGTCCACAGGCTATTGCCATTGTCGCAACCGTCCACGCGATTTCCATTGTGCTCAGCTAGTCCACACTCCCTCCATTGTACGGGCTCCCACGAGGCGTTCATTGTATCCCACATTTGGTAACAGCCACTCGCGATTGTCCTGCATATAAATACGGCAGCCATGCACGCTCTACTCTTCTTCATCGACTTTTTCCCCGTGCCCTCACCGCCGGCTATGCCCAAGTTCAAGAAGTCTCGCTCACCCTCGCCCGATAACTTCCTCTTCAACGACGCAGATGTTACCAGTCTCATCGCTTCCCGGGAGGGTTCACCCACTACCCCGCCTCAGACGACGCGGGCATTGGAAAATCTCACGCAGACACCTGGGAACAGAGGAACATCGAGCCATCTCAACTATGAAGAGCATCATCATCGTAAATCCGTCGATGTATACGTCGATGAAGACCTACAGACCTCTCGCGTCTTCTTCCCCACCGACATCTTCCTCCACGTCCTCCTTGGTCTCCCCAAGGACTGGGAGTCTGACGAACCGATGCAATCTCTCATCGACAGCGTCCTAAAGAACGCCACCTATCGCAAGCACCGAAAAGCTTACAAGGAGACCTGCCTCCAGCGTATCGAGCACGAAAATCAGTTATATGATGACTATCTGGATATGTGTAATACTGCCACTCGTATTATCGTCAATGGGGACGGGAGCGACGCTTCCAAGTCGTTGTGGAGCTATCGCCAGGATCACAACCCTCTTCTAGGCTCGATGGCCAAGCGTTTGCCTGATGGGATGACTATCTCCAAAGAGCTATGGCAGGGATCTCGTAATCAGATGCGAACGGGCAAAGGACCAGAGAATCCTTTCGGTTGGCCTCAGGGTCAACTTTTCGTTGACTTGAAGCCAGTCCTGCGTGCCCTCGATCGTGGCTCGACGTGTCCATACACAGTCTTGGGCATCGGTATGTCTTTCTAAAGTTGTTTTCTTTATTCATCTAACGTGTTACATAGATGACATGGATCCTAGAGACATGCGCGAACTTTTGGATGCTGTCGAAAGAGTTGAGAAACGACAAGGCATGTCGTCAGACATTGGCAATCATCTGCGAAACGCCAAAAAGCGCGCGTCTGAGTCTACAACCGACATGCGTTCGGCGAAGAGGTCCAAAACACAAAACTCTCTTTCCGCCCTGGCTGCCTCCGGTGGGCTGACTCTGTCGTCCATTGACATGCAACCAGTCGACGACTCCAAAAACCGACACTCTGTCTCTCGTCAATGCGCTCGATATGCGCTCGAAGTCCTCTCCAGCGCCGGCTTTCGCTCTCACAGTTTCGGTTTGCTCATTGGAGTAAATGAAATCCAAATCCTCTACTACGACCGTTCCATCATCGCCGTCTCTCAGCCCTTCCAAATGGTCGACCTCGAGGTCCAGCCGGCTAAACGTGTCCAATGTCTGGATGAACGCCGCTTCATCGCCGTCCTCATCTGTCTCCAGCGCGCCACTTTAGCGCCGCGTGGTATCATGGAGAACTTGATGCCAGACCCGTTTCTGGAGGTGTATCAAGACTATACCAAGGACATGGCGAAAGATCCTAAAACGCTTTTCATTGGGCGGCAGATAACATTACAGGTTGGAAACCAATCGGTCTTGGTAACGCTAGGCCGCATCGTGATGCGCCAACCGGGAATCATTGGACGGAATACATGCGTCGTCGAAGGAAAGTCCGACGCGTGGCCAGACAAGGAGCTGGTCGTCAAGATCAGTTGGCCTGCAGCCTCTCGCGTACCCGAGAACACATTCGTGGACCAGATCAAGAAAGCGGCGAAGGCGCAGAAATCTGCGGCCTGGGTTTTAGACCATATTCCGACTGTGTTGCACTCTCAGGATTTCCCTCTCCTGCCGGATAGCCCTGGCAGCAAGCTCCGCGAGTACCTCTCGGGTCCAGATGTTAAGTTTGTTGACGAGGCGTTTAACTACGAGCTCCGAGTCTGTCGAGTGAGCGTTCATGAGCGCCTTCACCGCCTGGAGGCATTGACGGCGCCGGAGGATTATGCGCGAGTTCTGTTCGACGTTTTGCAAGGTATGTTCTCGCCGCCTTGACTGTGTGGTAATGCTGACTTTCGTTGTAGTACACCGTTGGATCTATGACCATCCTCGTATTATTCACCGGGATCTTAGCCAAGGTAACATTATGTGGCACCGCCGTAGAGGTAGAATCTGCGGCGTCCTCAATGACTTTGATTTGTCGTCCTCCCGAGACGCGACCGGCGCTTCCTCCAAGCAGCGTACCGGAACTCGACCCTACATGGCTCACGAGTTACATGACTTGGACATTAACGGAAACCCACCCACCCATCTATATCGTCATGACCTCGAATCAATCTTCTACATCATCGTTCTTCTTTCCTGCGCCTACGCACTGAAGACGGAACTCGGCGACGATGGCTCTTATCTCCAGGCCATCAAATCCTCTCCCTACCAAAAATGGCTGTTAATGACAGACGCCCAGCTGTATAAAGAGAAACACGCGATGATCTCAAGGTTCGACGCGCTCACTATTCCTGTCCCGCATGATTCCTTCGGGAACTTTGCCCCTTGTCTACAACAGCTACACAAACAGTTTGCGACGGGGATTTACAAGATGCTTGGTGCCTCTCTTTTTGGCACAGACGGAGGGTCTGTTTGTGACAATGCGACGTTGGGCGGTGCGGTCACTTACGCCGCCTTTATGGACATCATGAAAACCTTTGGAGGGGTTGATCTGGAGGTCCTGTACTCGGTTTCTGAGAAGGATTGAAATCTTATGACTGTTCTGCATTCATGTATATATGTACATTATCGATAGATCGTAAACACACGATTTTGTTATGTATTATTCAATGTTCAGAGATTCAGCGCGACTCAAATAAGACTTGTGCAAACTCGTGATGTTGGGTCAGCAGAGGAGTATGATGCGGAAACAGACACTTTGGAGGTCAAATTTGGTTTGAGAGATTCTCCGGTCTTGATATTGCAATTACTATGAAGCTATGTTACTTTCCCGGCTGATACCATGATACTGCGTGTTCTGATGAACAACGGGACTGACGACAAACGGTTTACTAGCAAGATTGGGAACTTCAGACTCGTCGGCGACCGAAATACAGGAGGCTTGCGGCTTGCTTTCTCCTGCACAATACAACTTGAAGAATAAACCTGGGGCAGAGCAGTACCGCACATATGAGCAATAAATGATCCAGCCCTAAACTCCAAGATTCGCTGATGGACTCGACACATGTTACAGCACACACAATAGATGGAAATCTATCGTGGCGCGAGCACGTGACGCACACGTCCTAACTTCACTCCTGCCTCACTCCATTGTCAGCGTTAAAGAGGATCCTCTATTTTGGCAACGCTCAATTATTCAAACGATTGTAGTGCGCGCTGGTTTTTCTTCCTCGGTTGGAGAACAGCGAAGACAGACCAGGATTTGGGAATTGTTTGTGAACAGTTCTGCGCATTTGTAGCTCATTGGGGAGTTCAATGCGAGAAATGGAGCAGATTAATGAGAATTGAATATTGAAGCTTGAAGGAGCGAAGGGTGGTCGAAAAACAGCCCTGCAAACCTAATCTTATCGCGTTTGTTTACTTTGTGCGGCGTTGACAAGCAGGACTTGAACTGTGACCAGCATGGCGGATAAAGTCCTCGGAAAGCGGACCCGCGACGGTGACGACGACAAGCCCGAGAACGTTCTCAACGATGCTCAGATTGGGGATGACAGCCACGACGATGTCGGTCCAATGCCGAAAGGTGAACTCAAAAAGAAGCGAAAAGGTTTGTCTACCGTCTCGTTTCCTCCATTTTGAGCCTCAAGGGACACAGAACCATTTTGTCAGTTGTACACTATGATGACCTGTATTTGGAGCATCTCCCAAATACCGACAACAACTTTACGCGTCATCTCGAAGCCCCCTCATTCGCCACGGTTCTTCGTATGTTCTACGGCATGTACATACCGCGCGAGTTCGTTCGTATACCCGAAGACCATCGGCCCAGTACGGTGTCATATGACACTGCAAAGGAATACCTGAAAACCTGCCTCCGCACACTTTCCTGTTCCAGCCCCACCGTTGAAGAAGCCGTTATCCACGATGGTTCGGCATACCATCAGCTCATTGCATACTTTCAGCATCTTGCATGGTATGCCACTGCCCTGGATGCCACCACCCTTCCCCCACACTGCGGCCCTGCTATGGGTTGGTCCGATCTCAACCAATTTCATGCATCCTACGTGTTATCCAATCTGAAGGAGCGGTTGGTTATCCAGCGCATTGAGTGGTGCATACGGAAAGAGGTCCACTACCAGGTCTATTGGCCAAATGCCTTAATTCGGGTCCTTTTTTATCGCGCCACCGACGTCCTGTGGCTCCTCCGTCGCATCGCTGACACTGAAACCTCGGTTGAAGCAGCTCTGAAAGAGCTCGTCACTCTTGGCATTCAGTTCACTTTCGCCACTACAGCTTTTACCCATAGTATAACACCGGTGCTGCCAGCGTCAGCGTCCGAAGCTATTCCTTGGCGGTGTTCTCCTTTTACGGCGACCACTGTCGATTATCAGGAATACCTTGCCCGCCGCGCTCAGTTGTTCTCCTCCACTTCAGTCCTTCGTGCCGCGCTTCTCAGTGGTGGTATTATTTGGCGCATTGCCATGGAGCATACCTCGGACCCAGTCAGTCTTCTCACTACCACGGCTGATGAAATCCGACATATAGGTTCTCGGGCGCGGCTTCCTAACCGTGACGTTCTCGCGGAGCTAAACCTCACTGAGGAGCAAAAGCAGATTATCATCGGAGTGTATCGCGTCAGCTCAACCTCGCCTCCGCCAAAGAATTGCAGAACAGTTTCGTGGTTCCCGTCACAGACGTCTTTCGCGAAGAGTGGTGTGAATGTGGGTTTCTGGAGTAGTGACGCCGAGTCTTGGTATCAACTTCGTGTGCACAACTACCTCCATGGGCTCAAGCAACCGGTTGCCACACACAAGGTATGGGCTAGCACCTTGACTCTATACCAGCATGCAAACAGGGTTGCGCGTGGCTATGAGGATCGTGCACGTAGAGTCCTAGATGCTGCTCTGGGCTTTGAGTGGTAGCTTTCATATCACTCGTTTCGCAATGTTTTGTGTATCCTGGTGCATGTACGAAGTTGCCGTCAAGTCGTTTAAAGCTTGTCACCTATGAAATTAACCGCCGGCCGGCATCTATTGTCTGAGTCCAATTTCCCCCTCTGCCTATTAAACTCAACTTCGTAGACTAGCTGTCTTTCCATCTTACCTATCAGTTCATTGTGTCCTTGTTCATTCTCTTCAATGGACATCTTGCTGCAACAATTCTGCTGCATGGCCCTGAAAAAACACCACCTCATCTCAACAACTGTCTACTATTCCAGTTCACCGTCATGACGAGCCCACCCCCAGGAACTAATGAACGCTATCGTTGACTGGATCGCCGACGGCAACGACACGTCAAGCCTTCGCACCTGCTTGTATGTTAACTCTTCCTTCTGGTCCGCCAGTCGTATGCGCCTCGTCCGGGATATCCGTATCGAGAGTGTTGTACAATGCGCGTGCTTACGCGTCCTGTTCGCACCACGTCGACGCTCGTATACAAACTAGACGTTGTCGACCCCGAGAGATCCACGATGTTGTAAGGAGGAAACATGGATCGAGCGATACATTTTGCGCCTGCTTCAGCGTCTTCGACACCTTATTCCACCCCAAAACATGTTAGGTCCTACAATGATACCCTTCGTTCGACAGATGCGACGCAAACTACTGGACCACGCTGGTTGCCAAATCTCTGCTGCTGATCCGAGTCACCTCAGTTGCCCAACAAAGGTGCAAACACATTCCAATATTCCAAACCCTCCAATGCACATTGCAGGAGCTACCTTCCGCTCTCCATCTTCAAGATTTGGTCGACACTGGAATGCCTAATACCATCCTCCATACTTGTGAACGCAACCACACTGATTTGTTTGTTTCTTGCAGACTATCATCTGCAGCATACCGCATTATCTATAGTAGTATAGTAATTTAACAGTTTAGGGCAAGCTCGGCGTTGCAAGATATAATTCAAAAGAACACAATGCATTGACATCAAATATCAAAAAGATCTATGGTCATGAACGAGAACTTGTCCGTCAAGGTCATACTGTTCATTATCATTAATTCCTTCCCTCCTGCTCCTCATCCCGCTTCTTCTTCTCCTCTTCAAGACGAGCCATAACCTTGTCGACCTCATGTTGCCAATCGGTCCTCAAACACAGAAGAGATCCAAAGACGGCACAGTACACCAATGACACGGTAAGGCCAAGCCACAGACCATGAAGCCCCATGTGCGCTTTGAATGTAAGAAGGATTCCAAGCGGAATACCTAGACGCCGGCGCTCAGTCGAATCGAAAAGAGTACGGCGGCGGTTTACGCACCGATAATGTAGTATGCGCTGAGGTTGAGGATAGCACCGGTAATCTGTTTGCCACGCGCACGGAGGATGCCCGCAGATACAGCAGCACCGCCATCGAACACTTGGAAGATCGCACAGAGCGGAAGGATGGCCGCCGTGGTGGCGAGAACCTCTACACTCACAGTTAGCAAAATCGTATAGGGAGACGACACTGACAACCCACCAGGATCGTCGTTAAAAAGTCTGCCCCACGAATTACGGAACGTCAAGAACAGCATGCTGATTAACATTGAGCCAAGCTCGAGCTAACAGTGCGGTGACACGTACCATGAGATGCCCGAGAGCAAGAGTGACATGAGCAACGAGGTTTTAGACGCAACGCCGGCACGGTGGGCGTTGCTTTCACCCAACAAGTTTCCGATTCTGACGCGATTTAGCGTACTGTCACCGAAGCAAAAAAAGGTAACAAACCTGACAGACGAAGCGATCGACAGTGCGAACGGAGCCTGGAATGTTGTAGAGCACGACACTAAAAGGACTGATTGAGTCGCGAGCGCCACGGGTCCAAGCCTACGGTCTAATGTTCGGGTTAACGAAAACAAGTACGGTGAAGAAAAACTTGCAGAGAGGCCGCTAATCCAACGAGCTCCCATGCCCACCACTCGGACGCAGTTTGGCCGACACCACCGAGTCCTAGTTGAGCTAGAACACCAAGGGAGGTGAAGCTGCGGCGCGAGAAGGGGTGCCATGCCGTGTGAGGAGCGACGAAGATTCCGTAGAGGATCGACAGGATGGACACGAGGTTGAAGGAAATGGCAGTCGAAATTGGTGCGCCGATGAACCCGAGGCGAACGGGCTCAGGACCCCATACTGTCAAGTCACAAGTCAGCCTTGTCCAGTGCCATGGCGGATGTAAGAGATCGTACCAAGCAAGTAGTTCAAAAACGCGTTGATCGGGGCGACAATGAAGATGATCCGAGTGGGCACAGCAAATAGTCCTGCGGGCGACTAGTGTCAGAGGTATAATAAGGAGATTGTCAAGTGAGTATACCTTGTGATTGAAAGTAGCGCCTGCTGATACAGTTGAAGGCGTACGCTAACAAAGCAAGTGTTTAAAAGTCTAAATGACATCCAGAAATAGACGCGTACCCGGAAGACCAAGAGAGACCCAGCGCAAATAGGTCGCGGCGAGTTTCGCGACTTCTGGGTCTTGCTTCAGGAAGAGGAGGATCGCCTCGGCGTTGAACCAGACCGCGTACATGGGCTGAATGGATGTTCAGTCATGAGAACAATTTGAATAGGCGCAATTACGAACAATGAGTAACGCGGCGACGACGACGACTGAAAGAGGTTAGATGATTCGATACGTCAAAAAGATGTTTGAGACGCACCCATGCGTTGACACCACAAGCCGACAAGCTTCGGATGAGGAGAAGTCCAAGCCGAGGGAAGCATAGTATCGAGAGCGCTGGTAAAGCCCTGAATGATGGAGAATCCACTGACGCTCGCGGTCATGGAGCCGAGAGTGATGGCAGCAAGCGCAGTCGTCGAAATATGGCCAACGGAAAGGGTAGATGCAATAACAAGACTGTATTCAAGAACGTGGGTACTGTTTAACTATGAGTACAAAAGGCCAACATAGCACGAAGGTTACTCACCCAAAGACTGGCAGACCATACTTTGTCAGGATCCCAAACTCTTCCCAAATCATAGCGGCCTCTCCAACGACCTGTGGGTTTTCATCCGCGTCTTCAAAAATTCGAGGAACGGCAGGGTTGATGAGCGGGGTGTTCTCGTTTGCTGTAGGGATACTGGCCATGCTTGGCTTGGATGGACGGCGATGCAAGAACGGGGTCTCTTCGTTGGGTTCGTCGTCCGTGTCGTCGAGCTGATGATGACTCGCATATCTGGAAAGTAGAGCATAGTCTGATGGAATGCTGCTACCTGATGCCGCTTGACGATGAGGAGACGACATTTTTGTCAATGGTGGTGCAAGAACAACCTTGGTCTGCAGGAAACGGAACCGATTTTATAGCCGCTGTTGACGGCCGAGGCATAAGGAGAAAAAATTCAGCTGATCAAAAGAAATTTTGAGACCGATAAGACCGCGTGGTTCGGTGAACTTCGGTGTAGAAAACAAAAATGCATTATGATGAGTACAAGTGGTATCTAACTGCTATAAATCCTCAATGGAGAGCTGATGGAGAGCAAGTAATCGCTTACTTGCTGACCCAGTTTCCCAGCATCAACCAGTCGCATTCCTGTAAAAACCTTCATCAGTAAAAAGAACAACGGGCAAAGCTTAGAAGCGATCAGAAAAAAGTAAACGTCTCGACACAAGGATTAAGACAGGGATAACTGTAGGATTATTCTCATCCTATGGTGGGAACAGAAATTTACACGAACCTTGACGAGACGGCCACCAACGGAAGGGTATATCCTGAAGGGAAAACGTAAGTTGCTGAGGGATACAAGGAGGTGGAAAAATCAGTTGTAAAAGAATCGTCAAATAGACTGGTCAGAGCCAGTAAATCGGATTTTTCAGTGTGATAAAAAGAATCGTCATGCAGCAAGTGGGACTAACACATACCATGAGATGGTGGTAACAGGGCAAAAGGAAAAACGCGCTTTATAGACGCACTTCAAACTCCGCCGGATCGGGCCGAATCTCGACGAGCGGGGATGTCGGGATGGTCTTGACGACGGCGGCCAAACTGCCGGGAATACCGACGGCCAGTCGACGCGAAGGCGCGCTCATCGCGGACAACCCTCTCGGCCGAGGCATCTAGATGACTGTTTCAACTGCTCCATGCCGTCAGCAAATTGGCTTGGCTCAATTCCACCACTACGCCACGCTGCTTGCCAGCCCAACGTCGCCTAACAGAGGACCTCGCGTGACGACTGCAACGTATGCCTTCTGCTCAGCTGAGCTACCCGCGCTCATTTCCCTCCGTGTAGCCTGCTTCTCCTCGCCCTGTGATCCCTCTACAACACTTCACGTGTCTGATGTCTGGGAAGCGCTTCAGCCTTCTTAAATACAGACCAGAATCAAGAACCGAGTCCATTTGTGTAGTCATGGCCCTCATAGCGCTGGCAGTCCCGACAGTCTTCGCCTTTATGTTTTTGGCTGGTCTGCAGCAAGTCCCTACTCCTACAATTGCTTTGGACCTCGGAGATGAAGTCGGACGTCTACCATGTATGTCCTCCAGCTCCTTATTGTCTTTTATACTGACGGATATTAGTTATGGGCTACAACAGTGTGTCCTACAGTCTTCATCTTGTGAATTTCAAATTAACCCCGCCTTAGCTTGGAACGCGTACTTTGTATGCTACAATCCTCCTTGCCCCTCTTCTCTCTAACGATCAGACAGTGCAACATAAATGAAGATCTTGTCTACACCACGGCGGAGCTTATGGTATCACTCGGACTTGCCGTATGTGCGCATCCAGATCTACGTTCGCCAATAACATCTTCAACAGGACGTCGGCTACAATTATGTTAACATTGACGACTGCTACTCGGAAAAGCAGCGAAGCGCCAGTGGAGACATCCTAGCCAGTGCGCCTTCTCATCATGACACTTGAATGTTATTAAGGCCATCACAGATGCGGAGCGGTTTCCTTCCGGAATGAGAAATCTGACGGACAAGATACATGCTCTAGGATTGTGCGTTCGCTTTTCTCCGAGCTTTAGCCATACTAAACCCTACTCCTAGAAAGACAGGCATCGTAAGTTCCTCTGTTCTTTGATCGACCACCGATCTCACCGCAAGTAGTACAGTGACTCTGGGTGGTTCACCTGCCAAATGTATCCCGGATCCTTCCAAAACGAAGAGAGGTCTGTCTACTTCCAGCATCTTTCCTTCTTCACACTCAAAAGTTTCCAAGAGACGCGCATCTCTTTAACGTTGAATGGGGCTTTGATCTGTTAAAGTACGTTCTACTTCTAGATCTGTTTGGATGCGATGTTGATCTTGTCAAGGTTTGATAATTGTGCGGGTACGAAGCTCTCCGCAATCTAGCGAACACCGAAATGACATCTCTGTCAGTGCCTTTCGATTCTATTATCAAGGAGGGTCAGGTCGGAAGTGAGAATGCCAAAATCGCCGTCTGGCCCCGCTTATGTCCCATTGCAGAATTTGCTCGCATGTCTAACGCCATCAAGGATCTCGCCAAGACCTCTGGGAAACCGCCTATGTTATTCTCTTTATGCGAATGGGGACGCGTTAGTACCTTTTATGCGTGATCAGCAATGCGGATCTCACCGTGTCGTAGTTACAACCATGGCTTTGGGCAAGAGAGCTGGGCCAGTCATGGAGGGTATGTTCCACGGCGCTTTACCCTTTTTCCCTCGCTCACGCGCTGATAGACAACCGACGATATTGGCGCAAACTGGGACTCGCTTGCTGGAATCATCAATCAGTAAGTCCTTCCTTGGTCGTCATTCCATTTACCAAACATCATATAGGAACTCGTTCCATGCTTGGGCGTCAGACTTTTATGGCCACAACGATTTAGATATGGTGTGTATTTTCAGTCAGACCTTGCTGGTTACTAAATGTTCCTTAGCTCGAAATGTACGTCCCTGCCATTCGGCGAACTCTAGGCTAACTTGCATGCAGTGGTAACGGAGACTTGACCCTTGCCGAATCTCAGAGTCATTTCACAGCTTGGGCGTTCTTGAAGTCACCTCTGCTTATCGTTTGTCGTCGCCATCTCTCATGTGCGCCCGATTTTAACGCACCTACAGGGAACTGATGTCCGTGAAACAGCGTTCGATCGATGGTTATTGTACTGATTGTCACTGTAGCTTTCAAAAGTCAGCGCTCAAGCCTTAACAGTGCTGAAGAATACGGAGATCATCGCTATCAATCAAGACCCGGTCGTGGGTCCCGGAGTTGTTCCGTTCAGATGGGGTATCAACGTATGTTGACTGTGTCTTGTTCGCTATGTCATTAATCGTGCTGTAGCCTGATTATACCTTTAATGCGACGCATCCAGCGCAATATTGGAGTGGTCAAAGCGAGAATGGAACGGTGTTCATGCTTGTCAGTATCTCTTGCCCTTCGTATCGTCTTGACACTAATCTGACGACAGATCAACACACTTGACGAACCGGCCGACATGTTCTTCAACCTTACAGAATCACCATGGATACGTTGGGGAAGACAGTACTCCGTTAGGGTGCGTCACATTCGTCCGTTCTGTGTCTTTACTAACATCATAAAAGGATCTTTGGACCCATACTGACAACGGCACGGCCGTACGGAACTTCACAGCCAAGGCTGTTCCGCCACATGGAGTTGCAGCGTTGTTGTTGAAAGACGCTGGTGATGAGCCACAGGATGAGGGCCTCCCTCCGTGTGCGTTCTACGAGTGGTGGGGAAACCCATGGTGTATCGACCAGAATGGCACGAAAATCCAACCGACGTGAGATTGATGGTGCCACCAGGCTGGTATGGACCTCTATATCTAATACTATGCGCTGTTCTATCACATTCGCATATATCCCGAAACAGTTATCGTATTTTAAATATCCCAGGCTCCTATTGCGCTATCGCAGAGCGCTTGTTATTGGATTTCCTTGCACGTGGTCGCTCCCTTTGTTCGTTGACTACTACCAACTCGACACTCCCGTCCTGCGTTCTTTACTCTTCCAAACGCTGAAATCCCAAAGATGTCGAACGTTGCAGTACCAAACACGGGCAACGACGCGCCCGCTCCATCCGCGTCGCGTACTGCTAAAAGGCAAAGAGCTGGCGAGGCCGCCGACAAAGCCAGTCGAAAAAAGAGGGCATTGGCCAAGCCAAACACGGACCTAGTGGCCTACAAAGCGCATTCTGATCTTCTTAACAAGAAGCTGCGGACGTTGAAGTCCAGCTGCAAGTCGGACTGGAAGACCGGCTGGGAGGAGCAATCAGAGTTCATGGCCGAGATCTGCGGCGGAGTCGCCGAGTGGCTTAACGTCCTCTGGAACGCCATGATGGTCCATGGCGAAGACCCAAAGGTCATACGCAAATGCGTGCTACGCTGCTCGGAGATCATTCGCTCCGTGAGGAATTGCAACAGCCAGTACGTGGAGCGGCAGGATTTTTAGTCTTCGATCCGCTGACGCGTTTTACAGGAGTGAATTCGACGATATCGACGCGGATGTGCTCATTCAAGATGACAAGAAGAACACGGTCTACAAACACGAGTTCCACATTGATATCGCTCTGCAATGGTTCTGGAGGGAACTGTTGGTCCTTTTCGAAACAAAGGGTCATGACGCGTCCCAAATTATGGACGACTTGGATAGTTTGAGAATCAAGGGTAATGTTTTACAAATGATTCGCACCGATCCTGAAGGTTAGTCTTCGAATAACGCGCTTGTGGCGTCTGCTGACTAATATCTATAAGCCACGGAGGACAGCCGTGGCGCTCCTTTCTGGGATCAGCATTGGACTGAAGCTATGCACGAGGCCGGAAAGAAAGTTCTTGCGGCTCGCGACGCGAAGGATTTGGCCAAATTTCTGCAGGAGCCTACTTTTTCCATGTACAAGATCCTGGCAACGCCGGCATTCAAGCCAAGGCTCATAGACGCGGTCCAGAAGAACATTGCCTCGAACATGGAACGCAACATCTCGTATTCGGACGCGGTCGAGATTTACAAGATGAACGCGCTCACGGACGACATTATCGCTCTGATCCCAAAGGTGTCTGACGTGCCCACACTCGGCTCGATTGCGAAGTACCTCTCTACCCAGCCAGCTAAAGAGCACAAAGAGGCTGGGGCAAAGGTCCTCGGAAACCTATTGCTCTCTGCGAAGAGCGATGTCCTCGCCGAATTGCATTACGCGTTTCCCAACCTCAATGATGCCTTGGACTGGCTTGATGGGGACATTATCCCCAAGATCCCGGAAGCCGTCCGGATGAAGGAGCGCCACTACCCGTACGACAAGATGGGGAACACGCTTGAGAAGATTTTGGAAAAGTTTGTTCAAAAGGCGCGCTCTTCTAGTTCGCGACATGACGAGGATCCGTTGGATGAGGATTTTTACGAGAACCAAATGTACCCACCGGGTGGATATGGCTCGGATAGCGATGACGACGAGAGTGTCATCTATATGGAGCGCGAGGAGATGAGGATGGGTCCTGATGTGGAGAAGGGTATTACTGACGCGCTGTTGATCCTGGGAGAGTGGCCGGACAAAGCTGAAGCTGCCGCTGTTTGGGATACGGTGCGCTGGAAGAATGGACAGGATCCGTATGGTATTTACGGTGCGATGGATGCTTTGGCTTTTGAGTGAGTTTTCTCCCCTCCAAATCTGTTGTCTGACTGATGGGTATTTGGTAGATGTGAAAGTGTTAAGCCGCGTGTGGCGGACGGTATACGGGCCATGGCGAAAACGTTCATGTGTACGGATCTGGCTGCACTGCAGAAGTATATGCCAAAGCGGATGGCTTCCGGCGGGATGAGGCTGCCCAATTTCAGATAAGATATATGTTGATATTCATTTGATGGACGCCTTGATATAGATTTCAACTTCAACTACATTTTATGTCCTTGCTACTACAGCTCTTGGTTCTCGTCCTGAAAGACGTGTTATTCTATTCTATTCTTTCGCAAGGACCTTGGGCTGGAAATCTGACACGCTTCTTCTCAATGTTATGATCAACGTTTCCACAGGAAGAGTCTCACAAACTTTTACCTCTCCGGTTGTGTGCCCGACGCGTTCAAAGTTATGTAAAAATCCACGTTTCTGGACTTATAAGCGCCTGAGAGCGATCATTCTCCTGCTTCTGAATTCCACAGTCTCTCTCTGCACCCAAAGGACATGCCAGAAACGAAATTCAACGCAACTCCCGGCAATGCATCGGTCAAGGACGACGCCAGCGCTGCCGCATTGGCGCGTGTTGCTACTTTCCTACAGCAAGCGACGGATGCCGCCAAGGCGATCAAGAGCTTGCCTCCCGCTGGAGTCGCCGACCTGAGGCGCGCGCGGAGCATGGCGGCCGCGCTGCTGGACACCCTCCCGCCAGATCCTTCCCTCGAGCAGATCAAAATCATCGAGTATAAAGGACGTCTGGATGCTTTGCTTTCCATGCTGGAAGATAGTTGTGCAGTTGACCGGCAGGCGGGGTATGTGGATCAGTTGGTGTATATGGACCAGATGTGTACTGCGATGAGTGCGTGGCTGCCGATTATTTGGCGTGCGTTTGAGTGCGGCGCGGACTTGAGGCTCGTGCGCGGGTCTGTTGTGACCTGTAATAAGGTGGTGGATGCTATGTGGGAGCTTTGCGAGATTCGGTGAGTGCATTCAATTATTTGGTTTCGCGTTGCAGTGCCGACAGCTACTTCTTCAGCGCGTCGGGCCAGGTCGTTATCAAAAACGAGGCAGGCGAAGTGATCTTCAAATCCAGTGGTGATCGTGATCTTTCGGATGCTTTGAACTGGTTCTGGAGAGAGCTCTTGATCTTTGACGTGCTGGCTCGGAAGGGTGATCCGTCGTCGTCCACCATCCTCGCCGATCTGAAAGACCTAAGGATGACCAGGGGTGTATTTGGATTGCTCCCATCGGATGGTCTGTTTACAGTCAGTTATTTCATGCTTAACTTCTGATAAGTTGTATGCAGGTAAGAAGGCCGATTTATTCAATAAGCATTGGACTCCGGAAATGCACGAGGTGGCACAGAAGTTATTGAAGCTGCGAGTACGGCACTCTTTTCCTTTGTATCTTTGCTGTCGAACTGACACGGTTCTCCTTAGATTTGAAGAAAAGAGATGGTAGTAATCATTTTGGCGTACCACTGACTTATTCAGACTTGTGTTTCTATTATTCTATACTTTTTGGCACCGCCCAAAGGGGTGGTAGACGATTTCAAGATGCCGTGATAGTTTAGTAGGAAAAGTTCAGTATGTAGTCGAGCGTTCAAATTTACCCACGTGGGTATCATGACATCACCCACGATCAACCGCATCTCTCCCTCAGAATTCCACCGTCTCCTTCACCTTTTCACGCGTTAAACATGCCAAAAACGAAAGCGGTTGCAGCTTCCGACAATGCTGCGGGCCCATCCACCAAGCAACGAACTGATCAGGACGACGCCAGCGCCGCCACAATAACGCGCATTGCTACCCTCTTGCAGGAAGTCATGGATGTTGCTAAGACTGTCAAAGACCTGCCTCCCTCTGGAGTATCCGACCTGAGGCGCGCACGAAGCCTAGCGGCCGCGCTATTGAATACACTCCCTCCAGACCCAGTCATCGAAAACCTCAAAATCATCGAGCACAAGGGACACATTGATGCTAAGCTTTCGAAGCTACGAAGCAGCTGTGCAAGCGATTGGCACGACGGGTATGACACCCAGTGGGAGTATATGGAACAAATTTGCACAGCGATTGGCAAATGGCTGCCTGCTATCTGGAGTGCCTTTGAGACTGGCGCGGATTTTCAGATTGTGCGCTCGGCTATCGTCTACTGTACACAGACGGTGGATGCGATATGGGACTGCGAGAGTCGGTGAGCGTCTTGTTGGATTCACACTCCGTTTTAAGATGCTGATTTTTTTTCAGTGCTGAGTTTTCGGACGCGTCGACCAAGGTCCTCCTACAAAATGCAGCAGGGGAAACGATCTACAAATCCAATCGCCATATCTCGAGTGCTTTGGAGTGGTTTTGGAGGGAGCTCTTGATTGTTGACGCGAGTCAGCAGAGCGATCCGTCCTCGTCCACGATCCTAGCGGATTTGGAGGAACACAAGATGACCGACGAAGTATTCAAAATGCTTGCGGCGCCGCTGTCCGATGGTTGGATTCAATTTGACTTTTCTGTGCTTCTCTGATGTTCTACGTAGGTAAAAAGACTTCCAAACGCAAAGATTCTTTCGATAAGCATTGGACTCCAGAAATGCATGACGTCGCACAGAAGCTAGTCTCTGGGAGAGAAAACAAACGGATAGCTCGGTTCTTGGAGCAGCCGACCCTTGCCTTGTACAACCAGATCGTAACGCCAGCACTCAAGCCATCGCTACTCGCCGCCGTTCGTAAAGACCTGGCCGCGGGCATGAGCTGTAAGATGGCGATTGGAGACGCCGTCGAGATCTTCAGAAAGAATGATCTGCTTGACGATATCGTGCCTCTGATTCCACAGGTGTACGACGACAAAATCCGCCGGGCAGTCGCCAAAGCTCTTTCGGGAGAACAGGTCAAGAAGGAGTATAGAGAGGAGGGTCTGAAGCTTTTGAAGAATGGACTGGAAAGGGCAAAGAATGCTGTAATCGGTGAGCTAGAAGGGGTGTTGCCCGGCCTCGATGAGGCGCAGGATTGGCTTGACGAGGAGGTCTTCTCCGAGTTCACGGAGGAAGATCTTCTCAAGGAGCGCTGTCCTCCCTACGACGAGACCGGTCGAAAGTTGGAGGATGCTATAGAGAAATTCATCGAAATTGCCAAGAATCCCGATGGCTTGGATGGGTATTACGGGAGAGGGCACGGGAGAGGGTATGGGAGAGGGTACGGGAGAGGGTACGATTCGGAGAGCAGCGATGATGGTGGAGATCACCCGGAATTGGCGAGAGATATAATGGATTGGCTTCAACTTTTGGGAGAATGGCCCAATAAGGCTGAAGCTGCTGCTGTCTGGGACAAAGTGCGGTGGAAGAATAGTGCCGGCCCGTTTGGTATGAACGGGATTATGTCTTCGTTAGGCTATACGTACGGCGCTTTCTTCCTTTCCGAGTCTTCTGGTAGCTGACCCCCAGTGAAAAGTCCATCTGCGCACAGCGAGGGAGATCGAGGCTAAGCAACGTTCCATCATCCCTGATCGAGGCTGGTCAAGTACCATCGGGGCTGCTCGACTCATTTGTCTCTTTGCCGCTGTTCGTCGATGTGCCCAGATGAATCCTCTGATTTTCTCCCACAGGAATGATTCTTTCATGAAGTGTTTCCCATTCCTTTGCGTTGCCAGGTCCTCTAGCACGTGATGTTGCGACTACTTTTGGAACCCCGGTCGAAAGGCGCTGCAATTCTTTCTTCTCTCTCACCACCACTTCTACTTTTTTTTCACAAGTCCAAACTCACGTCACCGACTGGAGGTGTGTTGCCTGTCTTCTCCTTCTCTTAGCTTGACTAACTTGGAGTGACGCTTCTACAGTATCATCCTCATCAATGTTCGTCGTTCTGTGATTCCTCCCGCCGTCGCTGCCATCCACAAGGACAATGTTCGCTTCGCATCCTCTCTCAGAACCGTATCAGGTATGTTATAAGATATTCTTTCCTTCTGTCTCTTACGAGCATTCCGTCAGCTTTGCATCGTGCACACCGCTCCGCAATTATCGCAAGTGAGAAAGAATGACGCCGCTGCGAGGGCGCTTGAGCGTCAGAAGTCGTTTTGGTGGAATGAACACTTCTTCCATATTACTAGCTTAGTAGCTTGTACTAGATACCATGTAGTCAATCCTGCTGTTGCATAGGTAGTGATCAATATATATTGTTTTCCACCTATTTTACCATTTGCGAGCGTGAACCGAGCCCTGGGTAGCCGAGAAGCAGAACCAATGTGCGGAACGATACCTATCATAAATTGCGGCACAGGGGTGTTATTCTACCGATGACAGACGATGTGCCAAGATACGCAACGATTTTCATCAAAACATCTGCGCTCCAGTCGACGTCCATCGGGGCTCATCAGGACACCTTGATCTTCCTCGATCTCCCTCGACCTGCCCATACAGACTTTTCACTGGGGCTGACCTATTCGACAGATTTGATGGTACCTGTCGGAAGGCATTCGAACCATGAACAAGGTGTTTGCTTGTGTGGATATGGAGGCTCTTTCGGAGTACATACCAAAGACGACGACGTCTATTGGGGGTTTCACGTTTACGTCGCGACCTGTAATTCTTACTTGAGGATTGGTCTGTTGTTCTATGGCATTTTAATACATCTCACTGCGAATAGTGTTGAGATTGTTACTAACACCACCACCGGGAAGTTTATAGCGCCATCCTAGGGCTGAGTAGCCAGCAAAAGCATTCGTTGTTGAAACGATGAAAAATGATTTGAACCAGTTTCGGCATCGGATGCGATAACAACTACGCCATCGCCCCGTGCAATGTTATGTAGTCGGTCTTTCCTTGTATAATTTGCCATCAATTCATGGAGGGCTTAAGTATCTCTCTGGTCGCCTTGTCCACTGTAGCGCAGCTTTCCGAGTACATCGGAGTTAACAGAGACAGACAGCGAGGCACCAGTATTCTCACGTCGGGATGACATCATAATCCCGCCCCTCTCCCGCTCACGCGCTCATTTTCATCGATGTCAGGCATCAATTTCAATGTGAGAAATATTGCTGTGATAGCATCCCTTATAACCGACGTCGTTGTTCATGAAAAAACGCTATGTGTTACGGTAGACACAACACTGAAAGTCGGGTGATAGAGTACGGTGAGGCGAATACAACGACAACAACCAGAATCGCCTTGCGTCGCATATTTCCGTTCAAGGTACATGGCTCATGTTAGATGACATTGCGCGCCCTCCTGGTCTGTGCACCTGTTACATGTGACCGATGTCACGCACGTATTTGCAAGTCCAAGGCCCTCGAAAATGCTCTCTCGCTCAAACCTCCATGTCGGAACCTCACCGTTTCTCTCCTATCGATGTGCAAGAATTTCTGTCAATTTTTTACGCTCGACCACCCAATGAAACGTTGACAGAATGATTGCATGGTGACTGGACGATTGGCTCCCTCGGAGCAGTAGCTTGAGAGGAGCGGGAGACCAGGAGAAGCAGAAATGGGACGATTGAGGAGGATTACTTGCAGGCTGCAACGCGGTTCAGATCAACGTTTACCCGCCGCCGCTGCCAAACAAGCCACAACAAAATAGCTCTTCCATACCGTCAACTCGACCGCCTGTGGTCGTGTTATCCGCCGCTCCCCGCCGCCGTCGATTACGTTGAGCTCGACGTCCGGAGGATGCCATTTCATGAATCCCGACTTTCCAGAGAACGACGCTAATCCATCACCGACTTCTTCGCCACTCAAAATCACTTTGAAAGTTCCTGCCATGGCCAATACCCGAAGCTCGGCGCGCCTCAGTGGCAGTAGATCCGGCTCTCAGCAAAGTGAATCAAACAGCCGCAATGGCCGCGATGGTGCAGGGGAGGAAGACGATCATCCCCCCGTCAGAACCAGGTCCACTAGAAGCGGCCGTGCCAAACCTGTTAACTACGTCGAGAGTGATCCCGACGACGGACCCATCGACGACGACGGCGCCGCTGACGCGGCTGCGATGTTTGATGGAGACGATAATGTTGAACCTGCCCACGCTGACACGCACGACGCGGACGCTGACGAAGACGACGAGTTGCAGCCTCGGCGCTCCTCTCGGCGAAGGCTCACCAAGAGGGAAGACAGCAATGTGGATGACTTTATAGAGGAAGAGGATACCAATAGCAGGCGATACAACACCCGCCATTCGCAGGCCAAGCAGAAGCCTAAAGCAGACCCAAGACTACTTCGCCAACAGGCACGGGCGGAGCGCGCAAATAGACGCGCCTCGAAGAAGGATGGAGACTATGTTGGTTCATCCCCCGGCGACAGCTCTCATATCTCAGACGATATGCACTTTTCTGACGAAATTGACCTGGAAATCGAGGAGCCACCGCCCGACGACGATGATGACGAGCCAGAGGAAGAAGAAGGCAAGGGCTACAAGCTACGGCAGCGCGCACCTGTCAACTATGCCATACCACCTCCCCTTGAAGAAATGACGAGGCCACCTCCAAAATCCAACAACCGCGGCGGTGGAAGGAAACCTTTCCATCGTAAGAGAGGCCCTGGCTGGAGTGCAGGTGGTGCCGAGCTTGGTCGATGGATGGGTTTGCCGGGAGATGATTCGGATTCCGATGGCCCTACAAGAACACCCAAGAAGCCTTTCGGCCTGGGCACTGGTGCATTCGACGGGGGTGGCTTGGCTGCTGGCGCCAGTGGGCTCTTGCCACCTGATTTTGCCGCTTCTGGGACACCCTCCAACTTGGGCAAAGTGACTGATGCTAGTGCGTTCGAAGCTCATGTCCTGCACATTTTCACTGATGCTTGTCATAGGTCTCGCTGATGCTGATCCTTTGGGCGTAAATGTCAATGTCACGTTCGACGAAGTTGGTGGCCTAGATGATCGTGAGCTTTTCTACATGTTCCTTTGGTCCTGTACCAATCGTTCCTAGATATACATTCCTTGAAGGAAATGACTCTGCTTCCGCTATTGTACCCCGAAGTCTTCCAGCAATTTAATGTCACACCTCCTCGAGGCGTTCTTTTTCACGGACCTCCTGGTACCGGAAAGACTTTACTTGCTCGCGCTTTGGCAGCTAGTTGTCGCTCCAATGGGAAACAGATATGTATGTATGTCGACCAATAACACAATATACAACTAACCAGTAATCAATTCAGCTTTCTTCATGCGTAAAGGAGCTGACGCGCTCTCGAAATGGGTTGGAGAAGCGGAACGCCAGCTTCGTCTCTTGTTCGAGGAAGCGCGCGCCTCCCAACCCTCTATCATTTTCTTCGACGAAATTGATGGTTTAGCACCCGTGCGATCGTCAAAGCAGGACCAAATCCATGCCTCCATTGTTTCTACCCTACTCGCTCTCATGGACGGTATGGACGGGCGAGGCCAGGTTGTGGTCATTGGAGCGACGAATCGACCAGACGCTATCGATCCTGCTCTGCGTCGGCCTGGTCGTTTTGACCGCGAATTCTACTTCCCTTTGCCGAATTTGGAGGGGAGAGAGAAGATTCTGTCCATCATGACGAAGAGTTGGCAAGGCTGGACTGGCGAGGAAGGTGACAATAAGCTCAAGGGTTTAGCGAAGATGACAAAAGGGTATGGAGGAGCTGATCTCCGAGTACGTTAAACCGCTTCCATGATTGAACTCTCTCTTATCTTGCGCAGGCACTGTGTACGGAAGCAACTCTGAATGCCATACAGCGCAAGTATCCCCAGATTTACAAGTCTAACGACCGACTCCTGCTGAAGCCTGATTCAATTAATGTCGGCCTCAGAGATTTCATGATCTCGATCAAGAGTACGCTATTATGTGGAAGCAATCGTCTTGTCAACTGACAGTATTTACTCAGAACTGGTTCCGTCTTCTGCAAGGTCGTCAGCTTCCGTAGCGACCCCGCTTCCACCCCAGTTCGAGCCTCTGTTGTCCGACACACTGGAAAAAGCGAAAACTGTCTTAGAGCGGGTTCTTCCTACCGAGAAGAGACTCACTGCTCTCGAGGAAGCGGAATTTGAGGACGAGGATGATGAAACTGTTGCTCTGGATCGTGAGCTGCTCATGCAATGTATGCTGTGCGCTGTTTATCTTGATTCTGAGCTAACATAACATATCCAGCTATGGAAACGTTGCGCGTACATAGACCGCGGATACTGCTCTATGGCCCACCTGGCATGGGACAAACATACATTGGAGCCGCCATGCTACACCATCTCGAAGGATTTCATGTTCAGAGCCTGGAACTTGGTACTCTTTTGGGTGATTCGACGAGGGTGTGTATGCTATTGACCTGCTTCTTCCGGTAACTAACGATTACTTTAGACTGCTGAAGCGGCAATTGTTCAGCTGTTCGTAGAAGCAAAGCGACATCAGCCTTCGATTATCTACATGCCCTCGCTAATTGGGTGGTGCGCGACTGTTTCCGAAACTGCTCGCTCGACGGTCAAGGCCATGCTCGATACCTTGGCACCTACTGATCCAATCCTTCTCCTTGCTATCATCGATGGTCAATTCAAGGACCTCCCTCGCGATGTACGCTCGTGGTTTGGCCTATCAAAGGACAATCGTGTCGAGTTGGCTGCACCCACAGACGATCTGCGCGAGAAATTCTTCGAGGGATTGATCAAAGACATCAGACGGCCTCCAAATCAGTTCACGGATGGCATCAAGCGCAGAAAGCGGGTGCTTGAAGTTCTACCGATCGCACCTCCATTGGAGCCTCGAAAACCAACCCCTGCAGAACTAGCAGCTCAGGCGCAAAATGACCAACGCATAATAACGTTGTTGAAATTCCGATTGGGTCCGATTTTGACGGAACTGAAGCGGAAATTCAAGCGCTTCACTAAGAGAGCTACTGTTCGTATTCAGTTTTGTTATTTATCAGATTTTGCTAACGTCGATATGGATAGGATGAGTACACTTTCGATGTGGCGCCAGCGTACCTTCATACCGTTCAGATCACCGACGTGCAGATGACAGAGGATGGGGCTTTGCAGTCTATGGTTCAAGAACAGGTGGTTGAACCTATGGTCAATGGCCACGTCAATGGTCTTGTCCCTCCTGCTGCTGCGCCTGCTCCTGCCCCGGAGATGACCATGCCCCAACTCTACGACATGGATCTGGAGCGCATGCACTCCGAGCTTTATAAGGATCGTTACCTCACTCCTCAACAGTTCCTTGAAGACGTTGGAAAAATCGTCTACAACGCCAACATCCGCGACTACGAAGACCACGAGCGCATGTTGAAAGCCCAGCAAATGTATAATGCGGCAGAGGTCAGTATACAGGACTTCGATGCTCAATTTCGAATGGAATGTGAACGGATGGCTGCGAGAGAGAAGAAACGGAGGGAAGAGCTCAAGAAGGACTTGGAGGCACAGGACAAGGGCAAGGAGCCTGAGGTGGAGGTGGTTGCGAGGCGCAGCACGAGACAGAATGGACTCGCTCCAGAGCTTGTCTTGACCGATCCAGTGAAGCTCGAGCGCAGACTGAAGCGCCAACGTGAAGGATTGCCGACCGACTCGAATGCCTCAGACAGCGATAGTCGGGAAGCCAAACGGTCCAAATTGCTCGGCGAAGTTGATGGAGACGCGGACGCAGATGCAGACGCAGACCCGGATACTGACCCTCTTGACACATTACGGCCAACCGTGCATTTTGCTGATCAACTCCCGCCGCATCATGTCCAGCTCTCTCAACCGTACCCATCCCAGCAAACATTTCCTCCGACGTTCAACAGTCATTCGAATGGCCAAGGCGGTTCGATGAACGTCAATTCTCTACTCAATCATAGTCCTGTTCAAAGCACATACCCGCCGTTCCAACCTCCCACTTTCCCTCCTTCCAATATGTATCCGCCGAATCCCTATCAGACGCAGAATCCTGCTTCTGGCGGCTATGGGTACGATGCCTATGCGTCTAGTTCGGCTCATCAGGCTATTCCACCTGACTCGTATATGGGTTCTCAGCTCGCCGGGCCCTCTTCGTATGGATCTGGTTCAAATTACAACCAGTACTCTATGGTCGATCAGCCTTGGTCGCAGGCGCCGTCTCATTCTATGGGTGATCAGTGGTCCCAGCATTCGCAGCCTCAGCAGCCCTACCAACAGCTACATTCTGAACCTCAGCGTTACGATCGCCCACCTCCTCATCCATCCTATTCGCAGCTACATTCGCAGTCCTACCAATCTCCTGCGCCTCCTGATTTACGTCGGACTCCGTCGCTACCTCACGAAAGCCAACCTATGGTTAATGGTTTCGCTCAACATCTTGATCCGGACGATCCTTTTGTTGACAGACCCGCAGAATCCTCTTCGTCGGGAGCCATGGCCGTCGATGAACCCCAGAAGGCCAAATCTAAATCGCCTGAAGCGCCACCTCGTGAGCCTACACCTCCACGCTCGCCGCCGCCGCCGCCACGTACACCCACGCCGCTTCCTGATTTCCACGTTGACGAGGGGCTTCTTTCGCAGCTTCAAGGAAGTTTACGGGGGAACACGTCGTCGCTGAATGTGGAGCAGCTTGAGCAGCTGCGGGCGACGTGTCTGGGCGCGGTGTGGCGGAAAAGGTCAGAGTGGGACCGGGATACGTTGGTCAGGGAGCTGCAGGATTTGGTTGGTGATTTTGTGGAAGAGGTGGGGATGAATGATGATGATGGAGATGAGGATGAGATGATGTGATAAGTACCGTTATTTGGTGATTCTTGTTGGGTTATATATTGAAGGGTTTTTTTGTATTGCTATTTGTATGAGCTTACTTGTATCGTTGAGATTATAATGCGGTTTGAATTCGTTGAAGTAAGGTCTTTCGTACAATATGTAGCTCTATCGCTGACGGACTACTCCAATGTCCAGTCCTTCGCTACCCTGCCATCTGCCATGGCGCGAAATGCGGGATCGTGGTTCATGTTTATGACTAGATTTACATATTAGCTTCTGAACATGCCGAGCATCACTTTCAGTACTACTCACGCTGTATCGGATCAATGTTACGATGGGCGCGGATCCCACCCTGCGCTTGAACTGCAGCCTCATTTCCGGTCGCCAGAGTAGAACAAGAGCCTCGGTGGACCTTCCAATCGGCTTTTTGACACTAAATTCTATAAGCGTAGCGAAAGTATTGGGGAAGAAGTGGCTTACGCGTTGAGAGCAGTAGAACCGCGCGCGGCATCCTGAACAGCGGCTGTATCGATCGCGTCGGGCGATCTCCCAATCGCCGCACCCTTCACATGCTTGAAGGATCTCTGCGGGCTTCAAAAGTACTTCTACTTCGGGCCCGCCTTGGTACGTCGCTCCTGTACGCTTGACGACGCCGTTTGAGACCATGGCGTTGACGGTGGCGTCGAGGTCCACCCCCAAGTTGGCGGTAAAGACGAAGGTGCGCGGGGCGTTCGAGGGCGCGGATGGCGGGGGAGGGAGCGAGGGTCCGTAGACGTTCAGCGCAGCCCATTCTCGTGCGCCCGGGCCGCGACGTGTCGCGCCTCTAGGACGGTGATAGACAAGATACCAGCTTACGCCGCCTTTGAGACCGAGACAAAGCTCGAAGGACGTTTCGGGGATGGTAAAGACGCGATGGGGTTCTAGCTGAGCGGCGTTTGACTGCGTAGGAGTACTCATCGTGGTTATCAGCAGAGTTAACCGGAGGCCAATACTTGAACAAACCAGAATTTATTCGAGCCAATCTATTACGTTCGACATGCCCGCAGTGCGTCAGCGGTCAATATGACCTGTCTAACACAACGGGGGAGGCAGATTTCCTCAGCCGAGAAAATAGCTGAGGAAATCAACCGAGGAAATCTGATTTCCTCTGTACATTCCCAGGCCGAGGAAATTTGATTTCCTCAAATGGGGAAGATGCTGAGGAAAACTGTTTTCCTCAGTGGCTTCCTCAGTGACTTCCTTTGTGCTTTCCCAGCTTCTTACTGAGGAAATCACCCAGGAAAGAAAAAATGCCAGGGAAAGCGCAAAGGAACTTGCTGAGGAAACCACCAAGGAAAACTATTTTCCTCGGTATCTTCCCCATTTGAGGAAGCTTGATTTCCTCAGCTGAGGAACACACCGAGGAAATCAGATTTCCTCAAACAATTTCCTCAGCTATTTCCTCGGCCGGTGAAATTTGGTTCCCCCGTTGTGTAAGTAACCCTCCGCACTTCGATGTTGTTCTCATTACTTCACTGTACAGACACTACTTACTGGGACAGGTTGGTAATTCGGAGAGTTTTTCACTTCATATATGTGTTAACTTGTAAGATATTCCAAATTGATTCTGAGCATACGCCAAGTCCAAAGAGCAGAGTTTCTTTGAACAAACCGTTCTTCGGACCCAACGTCAGACTAAATACTCATCGAGCGTAGCTATTCCGCGCCAGTCCTTAGCTACCCGACCATCCAGAAGAGCGCGATACTCGGGATCATTGTTCATCATCATTACTAGTTTTCGCGCCAAGAATCAGTTAGTCTGAACAGCATGATAACTCAAGTACTCACTCTGCATCGGATCGTGAATGTTACTAAGATGAGTGCGAATGCCGCGCCTGGCCTGCACCGCGGCTTCGTTTCCCGTCGCCAGCGTCGAGCAGTCACGTTTGTGTATCTTCCAATCCGCTTCCTGGCACTGTTTCCCTTTGGATCGATGACAGGCTTTAATTAACGGCAAGGAATGCAACTGACGCTTTGAGAACAATAATACCGCGACCGACATCCGGAACATCGTTTATATCGATCGCGTCTCGCCACTTCCCAGTCGCCACATCCTTCACAAGCCTGCAGGATCTCTTCCGGCTGTAAAAGGACTTCGACTTCAGGCAAAGACCCCATTAGCATATGCTCGAAGGTCCTGCCTGTACGCTTCACGATCCCCTCTGATTCCATAGTGTCGATATCGTCGAGGAAGGGATGCCCGCTTGTATCGCAGCCAGAGACAAAAGTGGGATTGGTCTCTACAGAACGCAGGAAAGAGGATGGCGGGGGAGGGAGGGATGGTCCATAAACGTTGAGTGCTGCATGTTCCCGCCCACATGGACCACGTTGTACACCACGAGGACGAGAGAAGATGAGATACCAAGTCACTCCGTCCTTGATACCAAGACAGACTTCCCAATGTATGCTGGGTACACTGAAAATGCGATGTGGTTGCAGAGGGCTCATAGCGGATATATCAGAAGGAAAGAAGGTAGAGGTTTGAGGTGTGAGGACAGCATTAAACCTAGCTCAGAGAACAAAGGAGCAAGACTCATCCAGGGCAGAAAGAGAACAAAGGAAGGACATCGGGTGATCATGAGGGTGCTCATCGGCGGATGACGATGATGCGATATGACTTCGCTCTCTGCTTTCCATGGGCAGGCAGACCCGGCAGAGCTAATGGTAGTCGCAGGTGGTCGTGAAAAACTGCAAACCTAATCTTATCGCGTTTGTTTACTTTGTGCGGCGTTGACAAGCAGGACTTGAACTCTGACCAGCATGGCGGATGAAGTCCTCGGAAAGCGGACCCGCGAGGGTGACGACCCCAAGCCCGAGAACTCTCCCAACGATGCCCATAATGGAGATGACAGCGACGACGATATAGCTCCAATGCCGATACCCGCTGGCGAGTAAGGTGGACTTCAAAACAAACGAAAAGGTTCGTCTACCATCTCATTTCCTCCATTTTGAGCCTCAAGGGACACAGAACCATTTTGTCGGTTTTGCCCGATGAAAAGTTGTGCTTGGAGCGTCTCCTAAATACAGACCAGTACTACAAGAGCTTTATGCACCGGAACACCGTTAATTTTGTGGTCGTAACAAAGTCTGTCAGTCTGTCTTCACTCGGAGAATTCAAGTGTATTCTAATATACTTCGTAGAAGCGATTTTATTATCACGACGTCTGTTGACGGACACCTCAAGTTGTGGAAAAAGCAGGACAACGGAATTGAATTCGTGAAGCACTATCGCGCTCATGTAACACCCGTAATGTCTGTGCAAGCGCAGACGGACAGCGTGTCTGAAGAGGGAACTGCTAAAGTATTCGATGTCGTTAACTTTGGTATGTAAAGCATGGTCAGTCATATAAATATTAACGCGATTCACAGATATGATCAACATTATCAACCTCGGCTTCAAACCACGGTCATGCTGCTGGGTGCATCGACGCGGCCAGGCTCAAGGTATATTGGCCGTTGCAGATTCGACTTGTGGGGTCATTAGACTTTACGAGGGCAGAGGAGCCAACACACCTTTGGAAACTGTTGAGAATTTGCACCGTTTCCCCGTGCATGTCATGACTGTGTGCGCGTTTTTCCCCCTCTGCTTAACACATATCTGACGCGTTTACCAGTACAGCGACCGTTATGACACTGTCATCTCGGCGGATGAAGGCGGCTTTATCGTATTGGCAGCCGATTGAACCATTCACTTTACCCAAGAACGTCCCAGGGATGTGGTCGTTCAAAAGCGAGACAGACTTGTATGAATTCAAAAAGGTTAGTTCTGTTACTGTTCTCACGGATCCATCTCACAACTGCGTAGTCCAAATCCATACCTACCTGCATCACGCTGTCTCCCGACTCTTCCTCCTTTGTCACCTTCTCCCTTCCTGACAGGCAAATTCGGGTCTTCTCGTTCCTTACCGTGAAGTTCACTAGGAAATATGACTAGTCTTTAACTGCCATTAAGGAAATGCAGCTGGCAGGTACTGCTGTGTAGACATGGAATTTCGGAGGCGATTGGCAACGGAGCGAGAGCTCGAGTTACCTGGTCCGGACGGGCTCATTCCAGGACATTGGAGCAACGCCGTTTGGGACGAGAGTGGGGCATTCATTCTGTAACCGTCGCTGCTTGGGATCAAAGGTATGTTCGCTACCCTCTTTCGATGGCGCTGGTTTTTCTTATGAACACACAGTCGTCAATATTGTGACTAATCGCGTCGTGCGCCTGCTAGGCAAGGATGAGGCCATTCGTTTCTTGAACATCAGCATTTATCAGGGTGCGCCTGCTAAACGGTCTGTGACGACAATGGTATGAACACTTTCGCGAGTACTCGTAATCGGGCGCTTATTTTTATACCAGGAAATGGCTGCGTCTGCCAATCCCATCTTAGCTGATACAGCGCAAAGAGATCCTAACATGTTTTGTACGGCTTACAAACGCCCTCGCTTCTACATCTTTACACGCTCGGAACCGTACGTTCCCTAGTTTCTCTTGTCTACATACACCTAAACTTTTACAGTGACAACAAGGAAGGCGAACGAGATGTATTCAACGAGCGTCCCACACGCGAGGAACAGAACATCGCGTCTGCTGCGCCCATCGCATCCAGCGGACCGTCTCCCATCGCCAACTCGGCCACCATTCACACTACACTCGGTGACATCCACATGCGCTTGTTCCCGCAACAGGCGCCCAAGGCCGTGGAAAACTTTGTCGGACACTCGAGGAGCGGCTACTTTGAGGGTGTGATATTCCACCGTGTCATTCCCAAGTTTATGATCCAGACGGGCGACCCGCTCGGGGATGGGACGGGTGGGGATTCGATCTGGGGAAAGGAGTTTGAGGATGAGTTTTCCGACGATTTGAAGCATGACAGGTCTGTGTTTTCCTTTTCCCTTCTGCGTGATTGACCGATACGATACGTGACCGGCCGTACACTGTGAGCATGGCGAATGCTGGTCCGGGAACGAATGGGTCGCAGTTCTTTATTACTACGACGACAACGCCGTGGTTGGATAGGAAGCATACGATCTTTGGAAGGGTGATTTCGGGGCTGGAGGTTGTGCATGCGATTGAGAATGTGAAGACGAACAAGGGCGATAAGCCGTTTGAGGATATTAAGATTGTGAATATTGATGTTGAGTAGAGGTTGGTTGGTCTTGCAATGCTACTTATTCTTTTCTTGATGTTCTAGTCCTTCCGTCGACGGTCTACTTCTACGCATAAGCAGGTATGCCAAGATTTACGCTCTGCTGATTGTTTTAGATGATGCACACGCTTCCTTCCCCGCCAAATCCAACAGTCGAGGAGAAAACGGAGCGGGCCAGAGGATATCGGTGCTTACATCAGACTGCGACGCCAGATAAGGAACGAGGACGTTGTTCGGAACATTCATCCTGTCTTTCCAAAGTGCCGATGACGGACTGAATGGACATGCTGTTGCCATGTGTCTTCCCACGACTGAAGTTTTCCTTCATACCACATCGTCCATCGTTCCCAACAGCAATGCGCAAATTCGCTAAAGTCTTTAACAAATCCTCTCGCGGAAGTCATGGATCTACTCCTGCGACCGACTGGAAGGGAGCAGCCAAGGTCACCTGGGGTGGCATTGAGATGCTGTTGAAGAGAGCCGAGAAATTCCTGGACGGAACCCCGCTCAAGACGCCCGTTGGCGCGATTAATGCGTTGATTACTCTGTTTCATGTACGTGAATTCGTAGCGTTTCGCTGCTTGGCATGAACTGATAAATTCCAATGTAGCAAGTTAGCGATGGTAGGGAGGATATGCGCGACATGATATCCCACACATGGACTCGCCTCCAGACCGTCGACACCGCCCTCATGCAGTCGGATCCGGAATGCAAAGTCGCAAACGAACACATGGATGAGTTTGCCAAGTACGTCGTAACCGTGTAGTTGGACACAACCTCATATTATTCGTCTCAGAGTCCTCATTACACAGCTTTCTAAACTTCAACTTATGGCATCGAGGGGCCTTTTGAAACGTACCTTGACTAGCGACGACGATATCAGAGCACTCAAGAGGATCTTTCAAGACTTGGAAGCAAGCACAAAGGACTTTCATGTGTGTATCTGCTTTGTCTACCCTACCCATCCTAAAAGTTCCCGTTAGCTCGCCATTTCCCTAAGTATCGAGCGCAATAGCACCGCCGTTCTCTCCGAGCTCCAGCAACACCGCCTCGATAGTTTGCCCCGGTCTCGTCAGGCCCGCCATGATGCCGATGTCGATTCCGAGGCAGTCGGTGTCACGCGCGGAGAGTGCACTCCTGGGACGCGTGTCGGGATCCTTCAACGCCTAGTCGAGTGGGCGCGAAAACAGTCCTCAGAGAACTCGGCATCCATATACTGGCTGAACGGCTCAGCCGGGACGGGAAAGTCGACGATTGCGTACTCGGTGTGCAAGTCTCTCGAAGCTGAAGACCCCAAACTCCTTGGTGCTTCCTTCTTTTGCTCCCGGCAGCTCGCAGAGTTGAGAGAGCGAAAACATATCATCCCTTCCATCGTGTACCAACTAGCTCGCTATTCACGTTCCTTTGCTACTGCCCTTCTCAAAGCGGATTTAGATTCCGCCGATTCATCTGCTAAACAGATGAAGGATCTCCTTGTTGAACCATGGGAGAAATCAGCGAGCCACCGCCTCCCCGACTTCCCTCCATGTGTCATCGTTGTTGATGCTTTGGATGAGGTGCACGGTGGCTGGGACTTCTTGAACGAGTTGATATCTACCGTCGAACAAGGCCGTTTAAATGGACTTAAATTCCTCATCACGAGTCGGCGAGAGCCCAAGTTGGTTGAGAGGTGTACTGCCCTTGCCTCTGAGTTTGTCTGTCATCTTGAGGAGATGACCAGAGATAATGTTCAGGGTGATATTGTTACGTTTTTATCTGTCATGCTTCCTAATCTCTGTGGTACACCTCAACTTAATGATTTGGCGAAGAGGGCTAATGGTCTCTTTGTCTATGCTGCCACCGCCACTAGGTTTATTTCGCAAGGTTACGGCAGTGAGCAGCTTCGACAGTTGAAGAGTCTACTACAGGCCTGGCCTACGCAGTCTGACAGTGTTGATGTGCTACCTGTGGATTACCTGTACAGTCAAGTACTGCAGGATGTTTTTGGATCGGTTGGAGTAGAGTTTAAAAGTCCAGTTGCTAGGACTGCAAAAGACCGCAGACCGGACCGGACCGCAACCGTTTAGGACCGGTTTTGACTAGGACCGGTCCGTGGTTGCAACCGGTTGCGGTTGCCGGTCCTGAGCCATCATGGGATGATCCGCAACCGGGCTGGACCGGTTGGGACCGGTTGCAACCGGTTTTTTGCTTAAAACAGGTGTATCTGTTAAATTATGAGCTCCGCAGTGGTTTTCGGACTTAGATGTGAGTGTACGAAATGTAGCGCGATGAATTCTGCACCAGATAGTGTCTGGGTCGATATTTGTAGAGGTCATATTGCATGAGTAATCAATAAAATACAGGTGAAATCAGGCTAAATCGCGTTCTATGGCCTAATTTCATAGTAAACTGCTCCCCGATTTAAATTCCATTAAATCCGGCTCTCAAAACCGAACATTTCACTCACTATTGAGTGTTGCATGCAGAGACGTCTACTTCACTTGCTCAATTAGGCTGCTTACAGAGCCAACTCTGCAGACTGAACAGAATGCAGAACTGCCCAGAA